>BQNB010058816.1:4251-35268 GCA_026074375.1 Tanacetum coccineum
AATTAGGAGTGTCATGTGTGTTTTAATTCTTTATAGTTTGTTTTATTATGTTTGAACTATCTTGTAATCATGCTTTGTTTGTCTTTAACCTCGTCTTAATTTTAATCAAAGGTATTTTGCAACAATAAGTGTAAGGGAATTTATCTGGCTTTTGAGGCAAGTTCAAACATGTTAAATAAATTGTTTAGATTAATTCACGTCATATGATTGAATTGTTAAATCTCAATCTTTCATCAAAAACAAAAATTTCATTTTCACAGACTGTGAAGACAGCGTCACGATTTACACGCGACGCCGTCACCACAACACCTGTGACGGGGTCACATAAACCCTGACGGCGTCATATGCCCAGGTCTAGAAAACTCAAAGTTTTTAATTATTTTTGAAAATAAAAATTCCACAACATTTAATATATATATAATTCTGTTATAAACCTGCAAAAAACCTAATGAGTTTAACAATTCTATCATCCTATCTATCGAGTCGAACCCTAAATTCATATTGTATATTGTGTTGGTAGAAATATTATGATATTTAATCTATACATTCTCTTCATGTTTTGGTGATGACAAACATGTAATTTATAACACATAACGTAAAGTGCTTAAGTTACTTGTGATCACAAATCATCAATGCATTCATACGACAACATCTCTCGAACGTCTCAAGTCTGCTTCAACAAAGTTTGCATCCGACGTAAATCACTTAAGGTATGAATAAATAAATGTTTAATTTATTTTATGATCAAAGGAATTTTTATTTTTCTTAAACCTTACATTTTTATAAAAGGTAACAAACATTTTTTAAAACTTATACAACACATTTTTGTATTTAAAAGAAATGTTTTATTCAAAATAAATATTTTAAATTCAAATTTTCTACTTAAAAACAGCTAGAAATGTTCCAAAAAACACCTCCCATGGAAAAGACAAAAAAGGGAGCGTCCAGGCTGGGCGATCCCCTTAATTATAAGGGCGGCCCCCTATCTATTAAGGGGACCGACACCTTAATTAAGGGGACATGCCAGACAAAAAGTTAATCCATTTTGCTTATAAATACTAGACTATTCCCTACTGATTTTCTTACCTTTTGCACACACTTTCTTTCTGTTCTAAATCAGTTTATACTCTCCTTTCATTCCTTTGATAATTTAATCTTAAGCATTTGTTTCCAAGTGATTCAAGCTTATCACGCTAAGTGCAAGAGAAGAACTCTCGTTATCATCAAGATACGAAGTTATGTAGTTTAGTTAGTGCATTCGTGACATGTCTTACATTCACAATGTATAGATCGAGTCCATATATTTCAAACTTGTATAATAGTTAGATCGTGGTGATCATGGTGTGTATAGTTGTTTATATCACTGGTGATCTTAGTAAGTCGTGTTAGATTGTTGTGTCAAGGTAGTATTAGTTGAAGTGAAGTAAAGTTGTAAAAACTATAGAAAAAGTTGGATTGGTAGAGAAGTCACGTGAGTTGAAGTTGAAATTTTGTGGAGTGAAGAACAAGTTCGGTCCCTTCGTGTGGTGAAGCCAAGTTGTGAATTGTCGTGAAGTGGTGTGTTGTGTTGTGATAGATTGGTTCTAGCTTAGTGATTAGATGCGGACATTTCGCTTAGTGTTGGAAATTGTGTTGCTAAGTCTGTGTACACGGTTTTTCTTCTATTTTTTTTACACCTAAAGGAGCGTGTTTGTTGACTAGTGAAGTAACTCTCGGGTTGGGTACTCAGGATAGGAGGTAGGGCGAAGAGGTGCTTCGTGGATCGAAACCGACTATAATTCACGCAGTACGGTTTGCATTTCCTTTTAACTTTCTCTTAACATTGTTATTTCGCTATTGCTTTACATTTATTCTTGCATCATATCTTTGTGCGTAGTGAATGCCGTGACTCTATATTGTTTGGATGATAATTGTTCCAATGATATTAGGTTAATTTTTTGATTAAGATATGTGATCTATAATGGTTGTATACACACTTTTCACATTGCGTCTAACTTGATCGGACAATTTGTACGTATACATTTTAATTTTTAAAGGGAAATGTATTCACCCACTCCTACGATTTACCTCACAAATTGGTATCAGAGCCACGTAGCTCTAATTTTCAAAACAATGGTCTTTAAAATATTAAGTACAAGCCAATGTATCAAATTACCCATGAGATGGATTAATATGAAAATAGTGTTTTTTTGTTGCCTTAACCTGCATTAGTTTTTGTTGTTAAATACACTAATTATACTCGCAGAGGGTTAAAATTGATGACTTAAAAATAAGTGTTATATGTTCGGTATCAAGTTCAGAAAGTGTACACCTTTTTGCAAATCAGGTAAAAACAATTTTTGTACAAAAATGGCCAATCTGAATATCAAATGGCCGTGCCCTTAAAGTTGTATAGCCGGACCCCTTATATTCCTGGCTGGACCCTTATATTATGGGACACCTGTCTGTTTCGGCAATTTTTTGAAACTTTAAAAATTCATTTATAATTTCAACGTAAGTCGTGAAGTCGTGCACTACGTCATATTAAAGATAATGAGTCTACTTTCATATAAAAATACTTTCAAGTATTTATCTCAAACTTAAGTAAGTCAGAAAGGCAAAATACACTTAATTGTTCCAATCGTTGAGTCTCGTTTTACGTAAAACTTGTTTTTTATCTTTTCCTTTTGAGTCGGCACTTTCTAGTCCGGTATATCTTTGAAAAATGATGCAATTTAAGCTTTGTTAAAAAAGATTTAATTGGTTAGTTTTTGACTGGGGAAGAAACTATTGTTTTCAAACAAAACCGAGCTAAGTATACATTGTTGTATCTAATACACAAAATGACGACAGGTACTTTATGTGTTTTGTTAATAGAAAATATTAAATGATCGTTCCTATTTGAAATCTAGCTAATTGAATATCCAAGCACATGTGCCATGTAAACTATTCTTTGTAGCTAGTTTTTCGAATTATGCCTAACTAGAACTTATGCTAGATTTATTGCATTAAGATAACGAAATTGCTCTTGCATCGTATATAGGCATTGGTCACTTAATTTACACATGTTGCATTAACATCTTGTAAATTTTTGCGGGTATGGGATTTATACTTAGGAATAAGAGTTCAATAACTTGTCAAGTATATTATTAAATGTATTAAAACTTGTCACCTAAATATTTCCAACGATTTAATCTATTTTCAACAACATGTTTAAATATTTTCAACAACTTGCTTTGTTTGACCTTGGGTTGGTTAAACAAAAGAAAATTGTATTAATACATTAGTAACTAAGAAAAAAAAAATGTTTGTGCTTGCATGGTTCTAACATACACACATAATTATATTTTTTTTAAAACATATATTATTTTACAAAAGATGTGTGTGTTTTTGTTATAAAAAATAGTTAGAAAACTCATTTATATACTCATAAAATGTCAAATAACTTTAAGCTTTTATACATAACAACAAATAGTTTTTCGCACAAGTAAAACTTACGACAATCTTGGAATGAGAAATTAACTTATCATTATTCATCAAGATTGTCGTAAGTTTTACTCGTGCGAAAAACAATCTTGGAATACACAATTTAAATGTTTATTTATTTTCTTTTAAATGAGTGTTCGTGAGAGGTCAAGATAATTCGAGAATATATCAATTCATTATTCAAATTATGATTGATATCTTTATTGAATCTAATGACATGTTTTCGTGTTGGACTATTGCAAATTGGATACTTATTTGTTTAGCTTTCAAAGACGTATTATCAAATATTTAAAGATATTATTTTGGATTATTTAACTCTTTACACTAGATTGATATGAAAATAATTACATCATTTCTAGATGAAAAGAATATGCAATCAGATATAAAATCACACTTGTGTTGATGCTGAAGTAGGATTGACACTTCGATTGTTTCGTCCGAAATATACACGCACAATCTTACATTTGCAATGCATTGGTAAAGGTGTCATTTCTGAAAAACAAAACACGAGCAAACTATCAATATATGTAAACATTTCGCTCCATACCTACATATAAGAAAAACTCAAAGCTAAATTTCCACTTTTAACTAAATTCTCAAATAAGAATCAATATTCTTGTTTTATTCACTAGGATAACATGATGCTTTGGAAACATTATGTTTAAAGTTTTATGGATCTTTTTATAATATTAAACGATTTGAATAAAGGATAATTTTATATCCTATGTGTTAGATATTAGAAAAAGACCTCGGTAACCGTGTTATTTTACTATTTATTATAGCTCGTAGTTTAATAGGTTATTAGTACGTTTTTCAGGGTTTTAGTCGGGTACAAATACCGGTATATTGTAAGTACTAATATATAGCCTCTTCCTAACTTTGAAGAGGCAAGCTTAGTCATTATTTCATTTCATGAAAACACTTTCTCTCTATAAGATATTCTCTCTCAAGGGTTTCTCTCTTAGAAAACTAGCCTGATCCAAAATAGACCTGTGCTATGATTTAGGATATACACAATTGGTATAGAGCTAATGGATGATTAGATCGTGTGTATGTGCGCATTTCTTGATTGATTTAGATCGAAAATGTGTACCTTTGAAGGCACTAGCTCATTTTTTTAAGATCTCCGAATTTTGTTGTTTGTATTGATAAAGTTTGGGTGTTTCTAGTAGCTATTACCTTATGGTATTGTGTTGTGCAAAAGAAATCAAGCAAAATCGTTCAGAAGGGTGATTTATAGGTGATTTTGTGTGAAAAACGTCGTTGTTCTTCGTGGAGAGTTGCCAGAAATTTTCACGAGCGTTTGCATGAAAATATTTATTTTATTAAGTAGGTTACCAACCCTCTGAAACACGGGAGGTTGCTTAGGTGGCGGTGCATCAAGCGGCGAGTGTTACTATAGGAAGCGGTTTGTTACCAGCGGTTTGAACAGGTGGCGAGTTGCTCAAAAGGCGAGTTGTATAAGAAGCGGTTCTGCGTCACCAGCGGTTTGAAAGGTTTTCAGCGGTGTTGAATATTTTATTAGCAAATATCTTAGGAAAACTTGGCGGGTTGAAAAAACGCATAAAACCGGGGGGGCGGTTTGATTAAAACATATTCTCTCGCGGCGGGTGCTTCGGCAAGCGGAGTTGTGTTGGGAGTTGCCCTAAGATTTCACCAGAGAGTTGCCTTAATTCCTCGCGGCTGGGTTGCTTGGCAGCAGAGTTGTGTTGGCGAGTTGCCTTAAAATTCCGGCGAGTTTCTTATTTCTTTGCATAGCGGGTTTGTGTAGCATTTGGCGGGGAGTTGAGCTTCTGTCTTAGAAATTTTGAAATAATAGTTCAAAACTCGGGAACTATTATCACTAAAACAAAATACAAAATCGTTTAACCTCACCTAACTTTTAACGTACAACTCAGACTAATATCGGGATCGATCAAAACATATCATAATCATAATAATACAAGTTGTTCTTAGTATGCTAAGAAGACATCAGTGTTGCCGGTTTTGATAAACAGCCCACACTGCTTGATAGATCAGACTTTTGAATATTGGCAACAACGTATACGTCTGTACTGTCTAGGAAGGATAATGGAGAGAATATTATTAAGTCCATCAAGAAGGACCTCTTTCAGATGGGAAAACTTGGTCTCAGATGTTATTGCTGGAGTAACCTGAGGGTGCAGTTCATACAAGGTCAGTACGTTGCTAGAGTCCTTAACGGAACCATTCTCAAGCTGAAGTAAAAGAAAGTTTATAAAGCTGACATTTGTGCATCCAATATCCTAACAATTCAGGTATTCCAAAAGGACATCTACTCCTCACAATCATAATACTGACGCCAAAGACATTTGGGAAAACGTGAAGATGATTCTGGAAGGTTCTGAGTTAAAAAGGATGACAGGGAATCTCAGTTATACGATGAATTTGAACACTTCCGTCAAATCAAAGGAGAAAACATTCAAGGATACTACGTTAGGTTTCGAGCTCATTAATGACATGAGGAAACATCAAGAAGGACAATGTCCAGGGATGCAGCTTAACTCTAAGTTTGTATAACAACATGTTGCCTGATGGGGATGTTGGATTCATAACTGAAGTCAAACTTAACAGAGGTATTGAAATAGTCAAAACTGTGTGTTCAGCTGTATGCCATACATTTATCAAAATGAGGTGCATGGTTAATGAGACAGAACTTATGTTGAAGTTCTCGGTTCAACCAAATAATGATCCATTTAGGCACAAGTGTCGGATCGACTCAGTTCAGCAGTATCCAAAACAATCATCATCATATCTCCATAAAACCCACAAAAGAACCATCTCCTGCTGACAACTTTCAACTGACTCAGGAAGGTCCTCAACAGAAAAACTTGATTGAAAGTTATCCAACACAATTGCCCTCCTCACTCAATTCGTACAATCTCATATTCATCAAACTACAATCAACTTAGAGCTTCGTCTAATGCAAGGAAACAAAGGCTATGGTTCAAGAAGGGAAAGTGGTGTCTAAGAGTCCGTGGTTGGAAGATACATTGCGACTAACAAGGAAGGACCATTTGAGAAGAAAAAATACAAGAGGAAATGGTTGTTTGTAGCGGGAAATTGGTTAGGAGCTCAGAATCAGAGGAGGCATGATTAATCTGGTCAAGCGAAACCATCAGTGCTACAACTTTAACGGTATAGGGCACTAGCACATTAGTGATGTCCAAGAACACCAAAGAGACTTCAAGACTCAGACTTCTTCAGGACCAAGAGCTACTAATGCATGCCAGGAGAGTGCGAGCAGTACTGGATGATGAACATTCGTTGTTTCTTGCAGGGGAACAAGTGTTACCAAAACATTGATGATGATGTGGATGATTCACCGAGAATGATTTGCACTCAATTGGACCATATTTTGAAGTGGATGAATGTGATGCAATTCGGACTACTGATGTTGATTGAGGGGTCCCACTTCACAGGACCATGTTCGTGGCAAACCTCACATCTGAAGATCCAATTAATGAAGTCGGGCCATCATTATGACTCGAATAAATCTATTAGAGGTACAAGATCATGTTGCTTTTGTAGAATCATTATGGATGAGTATCATGAAGTACACGAGATTCAAAAAACGTAATGCCCCCCCCACTTACAAACAACAAACTACGTTGTAGACTATGATGCTGACTATTTGGTGTGTTAGTAATATTATTACGTATGATCAGATGTGGAAGACAACAGAAAGAATTGTGTACAATGTACTACATCTTCTGTACGAAATGATGCACTAATGTCTATTCTTGATGAAATGCATGGGCATGGTGTACAAAGTAGATTAACGAATAAGCCAGACATGGTAATGAATGACTCAGTGACCTCTGAACTTGCGAGATATAAGGACTGAGTCGGGGAACTATGAAAAAAGGGCAAGTATTGAATTAAACTGATGGAGAACGAAAAAATTGTATGAACAAATGAGAATAATCATCTCGGGACCAAAACAATAAAGGAAAACTTCTTTTTTAAAAAATTGAACTTATTCAGCCAAATACTCCTTTAGTTCTCAGTTGACAATTATAATGTCAAAGTCATAAAGAAGTAAACACTTTTTGAAAAGGATTTTAAACTAAAGGAAGACAAAATTCCTTGAAGTAGTTTTTGGACTTAAAGAAGTTTAAAGATCAGATTGAAGATAGATGATACCAAACAGGAGAGTCTGTTCAAACCGTCAACATGTTGTGTTACCAAAAATCATTTTTTGATGGAAATGCACAAGGTAGCAATAGGCTACAAAAATCCCGTATGTCTCGCTCGTGCAAAGCAAGCTCAGTCTGCTCTGTATAATGGTCATGTACTTGTCACTACCAATCATACACCCACTGTCATACATGACTCAGAGGATACGGGAGTAGCTGAGATAATAGGAATAGAAATGCTGTTGAAAATGCAAGCCCTTTATGTGTGGAAAATAAGTTAGGCTGGATTTCCCCCCCACCCTGATTACTCGAAAGAGGAACTTTCTTTGCAACCTTTGATCCCAATAAGAAAATCTGACCCCAGAACAGATATTTTTTGGTCCATAGTGACAACAACAAAAAAAAGGTCTGAGACCTTAGCTCAAAACCAATTTCAGCTTGACAGTGTATCCACCCAATACTCCTGTCAAGCTTTGTCCCCAGGAATTCTTCCAACTAAAGTCAGTGAAGATTAATCTTTATGTACTCACACAACTTTTTACTGAATTTGACAAATCTTGCAAAACTAGAATCACCCCATCAGGTCTTACAGAGGGGGAAAGAGGTTTTTTTAGCAAACGAAAAGATGTTACCTCACTGAAGTTATTCCATTTTTCAACTCTTTAAAGAACACTGTTGTTGGAGGTTCAAACATCCTTTTAAAGAAGTTAAAAAAAAGGAAGAAATTTTTGATCAACATGAATAACGAAGTGGACAAGATACTATAGACAAGCAAAGTAGGTGTAAATTGAAAGAAAAACATTCTCATTGAAATTGAGAATTCTGATTGTAAATTGTTTGTCGACTCAACTGCTGGTATGATGTGGAAAAAAATCATGTTGTCTAGATCTTGAAGTCTGACATGTTTAAAGTTCTTGATGAGTCAACACTTATTTCAAAAACTTGAAGGGAATGCTAAATTTGCAATTAAGTATCAACATCTTCAAGAAAGTTTGATTATAAAAATTCACAATGTATTCACAGGAGTAGCTCCTGATTTTATACTCATTCTTTAAAATCAAGAATCTCGAAAATAGACTTAATGAAAAAGGATAACGTGATTCGTTACTTGAAAGTCTAGTCGCTAGTGTGTATGACTGGAAGTCTGAGAGCCTTATATGCTGTTAGATTCACTGCTCTTATAGAACAAAATGATTGCGATAGTAGTAGAACTAGAAAGGTCAAAAAAACATTACAGCGAGATTGTATGACTCAATTTTGATCACGCGTGCTCTACAAGTGAAAGTCATTACCATGTTGAATGAGAATTGAGGTCTAAAAAGTCTCAATTGCGATTGCAATAGAGCATTGTTTCACTAGTTGACTATGTCAATACAAAATAGGTTCTTGCTCACTGGCATGTATGCCATTCGACGTTTAACCCATCCCTCATCCCTTAAGAACAATTGGTGTGCTAATTTAAAACTATATTCAGCATTCATTTATTGGTTGAGTGTAGAAATTCGGTCAGGAACCGAAGATATGGAGTGGACCTGTTGTGGGGTGTGGATTGTGTGGCGGGTGGGTTTAATAGGAGAGTACCTGTTGGACTAAGGATTAGGATGGAGGGAGAATGCGTTGTCTAGTTGGCGTAGAGCAATGGTTGAGGGGTAGATCGAGGAAATGGGTGGGGGTATATAACAGGGGAATTTTTCTTGGGAGAATCTGAGTTTGTAACCATGTGTTATTCGGACGAAAAGAAGATAAAAGCTCAGGGTAGTGGTATTAATTTATTTTTTTCTTCTTTTCTTTCTTCTTTATATTGCTTGCGAGGGTAGGGTTGTGTTCTTAATGGTTAGGAGCGCTGTGACTTCAATCATGTTTTATCCATTATGGCTGTACGGATCCTTAGGATTAATTGTATAATAATAACAATAGGCTGGTGGATTATATGTTAGTTTGGATGAGGGAGACCAAATAAACTGAAAGTAGTATGTGTTATGACGGTTTAATGTGGAATGGTTCAATAGATTAGAGGTGATTCATGAAAGCTGTTGTATTGTATTTCGTTTTTGGTGGTGAAGGATGGAGTCAGACAGATTGGTTAAGGTCAATTGGTGTTGATTGTTGGTAGAAAAGACAAGATTTTATGACATATCAGTGGTATTTGTTTAAATGGAGTGGAGGGGTTTACACTTTTGGTTGAAGGGGGGGTGGAGCTGATAGTGAGGTTTGAAGGACGAGGGTGACGTGGGAATTGGTGGAGTTGTGTGGTTGAGCTTCTCGGATATCAGAGGGAAGTTATAGCCAAAACAAATAAAGGGGGTTTAATTTTTACGGCTGTTTCAGATAGTATTGGGATGGGTTGCGGGGGGGGGTGTTTGGTGAGGGGCAATGGTAGCCGGATTGGTGGAAGTTATATCAATTAAATAAGGAAACCAACACGATTTGGCTGGGATTGGCGGAGGGTTGGATCTTTTGATCGTAATTGTAGTATAGTTTCTTTTGTAGGGTTTTAATTTTTGGGAACAATATTTAAGAGTGAAGGTTATTGTGGCGTGCCGTTTCACATTGTCCCACCACCCTTTCTGAGTGGAGTCTGGACTTACATTCTATTATTAAGTCAATTTAGGGATAACACAGTGTTTGTGGGGTCTAGTTACAATGTAGGGTTGGTTTGAGTAGGGCGCCGTGAGGGGGGAAGCAGGGTCGTTTTTCGACTGAGGATGCTGTGGAGGGGTGATTGTGTGTCAGTAGGGTATTGTTATCGAAAATGAGTTGGTTTTAGAGAGGGTGGGGCGGGGTGCGTACCGCCAGAGGGGAAGATAGCACCGACCAGGTTGAGGTCTCGATTCGGGGGTGTGGAGAGGTCCGAGACCATACATTAATGTTTTAGATAGGTGTCGTTGCTTGACGGGTCGGTCTCTATTGATTTCCAATTATCTGCAATTTAGTTTTCCAGTAGCTCTTCCAAACCCACTGGGTCTTGTTACAATACTGTTATCCGATGTTTGTCTTTTGGTTTCCAGGTTATGCTTGGTCTTGTTTTCAAACTATTATCAGATAGTTTGCTTTTTGGTTTTAAGATTTGTTTCTCCTTTATTCAAGGTCATATTCTCAACGGTGGGGTTTCCGTGACTCTGACTTCATGATATTTTATACAAATACAGTACATTCGACATTGACTGAGTTTCTCTTGGTGGTGTAAAGTCTTTGAAACTCTGTTGAATGTTTTTCGTGTTTATTTATAAACATCGCGTTGAGCTTGTGCTTGATATCTACCGGATGCTGTTTGGGCCAAATATGTCGAGTTTGGGCACGTAGGCGTGTCGGGACGTACGGAAGTAGTAGCAGGATGGTTCCTATTTTTTCGTGGTATTGCATTATAGGCTTTGATACGCATTGCTTCAGTGGATCGTTTTACTCATGTTGAGGGAAGCAAATGTTTTTGTGTGAGGGTGTTAATCGCTGGGGATACTCGGTGGGGAGGGGGGGTGAGTGTTGTTGGGAAGCGGGTGTGATAGTTTAGGATTCAGGGAGGGGGAAGGGAGTTATGGGGGTGATGGAACGTGACGGGGGTGCGAGGGGCATGGGTTATAGGGGGGAGTATGGGGGTTGATCTAATGGCAGTCTCTTGGAAGGTGTTTGTTCGGTGGGGTGGTGATTGACTCGTGGGTTGGGTTGGTGACATGGGGGGGTATCGTAGAGTGAAGACAAGGTAATTGAGAAAGTTAAGGGGTGTCATATAGAAGCCGTTGTTGGGAGGTGTGTAGGGGGTTTGGTGATAGATAAAGTGGGGGAGGTTGGGGTGGTGGAGGGGGGAGGGAACGGGGTACGTCTATGGCTGTCTAGGACTGGTGCTTGGTTCATTTGGGGGAGGTATGTGGATAGTGAGGGGGTTTACTAGGGCGATGGCGAGGCGATAGGGATGCCGGGGTGTACGAACGATTGAGATGGCATTTGGGAGTGTGGGAGCGGGATCGGGGGAGAAGTGATAGAACGGAGCGCTGAGGTTGGGTGAAGACTTGTATTGGAAAGGGAGTTGGGGGGGGGTTTGAAGGGGGTTGGGAGTAGAGTGAAGCATTGAACTGGGGGGGATTTGTCTCGTGAACAATGAACAATGGGCTATGAGTAAATGAATGGTTTTAGAGCGGACTAGTAGGCGGGAATGGATTATAGATTGAGTAGTATGTGAGGGATTGGTTAAAGTTGGATAGGAGTAGGAAGGGGATAATTGGGTTTGAGTGGGGGAGTGTGGACGGGGTTGGGTAGTAGCGACGTCTGGGTTTTGCAGGTGATAGACATCGGGTGAGCGGATCGGTGTTTGGGTCTGGAGCATATAGGCGAGTGTTGTGGTTGTTTCTGTAATTGCAAAATTTAGGCATTCCCATTCCAAGTTTTGAAACTACAGTTTTGACTATCTTGAACTTTAAAAATGTCAGCTTCAAAGATCTAGTCAACATGATTTGTCCACACTCATACAGCAAGTTGCGATCGACTAACAATTTACACATAAGATTATCATTTTCAATGAGACTGTTTTTCTTTTCAACATTTCAACCACATTTGCTTGTCTTAGTATTCTTGTACACTTCGTTATTCATTTGATCAAAAATTTCTTCCATTTTTTCTAACTTCTTTTAAAGCAGGGATGTTTGTATCTACACAAACAAAGTGTCTTTAAGAGTTTTGAAAAATGGTATAACTTCAGGTGAGGATAACATCTTTTCGTTTGTAAACAAACCTCTTTCCCCCTCTGTAAGACCTGATGGGGTGATTCTAGTTTTGCAAGTTTTGTCAAATTCAGTAAAAAGTTGTGTGAGTACATAAAGATTAATCTTCACTTGACTTTTAGTTGGAAGAATTCTCCCCCCCCCCGGCGACCCACCTTCCCAGCTTGACAGGAGTATTGGGTGGATACACTGTTCAATGTGAAATTGGGTTTTGAGCTAAGGTTAGCCTTTTTTTTTGTTAGAGACCCCCCCTCCCCCGCCTCCCCCCCCATCTATGCCGCGACCCAACACCACCCCACCTCACCTCCGGCTCCCTCTCCCCCCCCCCCCCCCCCGCGCCCCCCCCCCCCCCCGTCACCTCGATTTCTTTGGGGAGCAAAGGTTGCAAGAAAGTTCTCTTTCGAGTAATCAGGGGGGGGGAAATCCTAACTTTATTTTCCACACATAGAGGGCTTTGCATTTTCAACAGCATTCTATTCCTAGTTATCTCAGCTAACTCACGCGTATCCTCTGAGTCATGTATGACAGGGGGTGTATGATTGGTAGTGACCAGTACATGACCATTATACAGAGCAGGCTGAGCTTGCTTTGCACGAGCGAGACATACGGGATTTTTGTAGCCTATTGTAATTGTGTTTTCATCTTACAAACAATGATTTTGAGTTTACACCAACATGTGAACGTTTGAAACAGACTAATCCTGTTTGTATAATCTATTCTTCAAATCTTATCTTTTAACTTCTTTAGGTCCAAAAACTTTCAGGAAATTTGTCTTCTTTTAGTTTAAACTCCTTTTTCAAAGTTGTACTTCTTTTGTCTTTGATCCTTATAATGGTCAACTGTAGAAACTAGGAGTATTTGTGCTGAATGAAGTTCAGATTTAAGAAGTTTCCTTTATGTCTTGGTCCGAGATGATTATTTCTCATTTGTTCAGCAATTTTTCGTTCTCTATCAGTTAATTTTCAATCTTTGCCGTTTTTCAATATTCCCCGACGTTCCTTATATCTCGCAAGTTCAGAGGTCACTGAGGCATTCATTAAATGTCTGGGGCTTATTCGTTATCTACCTTTGTTACACCATGCCCATGCATTTCATCAGAATAGACATTAGTTGCATCATTCGTACAGAGGATGTAGTAACATTGCTACAACTTGATTCTTCGTTGTTCCTTCTCATCATACTGATCATACGGAATAATATTACTATCACTCATATAGTCAGCATAGAGTCACACATCTGTAGGTTGTGTTGTACATCGTTTGCATCTCGTGTACTTCATGATACTCATCCATTTGATATACAAAGCATCATGATTCTTGTACCTCTAATGGATTATTGAGTCATATGATGCCGACTTCATTGAAGATTGGGATCTTCAGATGTGAGGTTTGCATGAAATGGTCTGTGAAGTGGGACCCTCATCAACATCAGAGTTCGAAGCATCACAATCATCACTTCAAAAATAATGGTCCACATGGTGCCAAATCATTCTTCGGTTGAATCATCCACATCATCATCACTGTGGTAACCTGTTCCCTCTGCAAGAAACAACGATTGTTCTTCATCCAGTAATGCTCACTCTCCTGGGCCTGCATTAGTAGATCTTGTCCTTGAAGTAGTCTGAGTCTTGAACGTCGCTTTGGTCTTGGAACATTCCGTGCTATTGCCCTAGTCCGTTATAGTTCGAGCACTTGATGGGTTTCGCTGACCACGGATTAATCATGCCTACTCCTGTTCTGAGCTCCTACATTTCCCGCTCACACCATTTCCTCTTGTATTGTTTTCTCTCAAATGGTCTCATTGATTAGTAGCATTGTATCTTCCACGGACATCTTGAACCACCACTTTCCAGTCT
Organism: Tanacetum coccineum; assembly: GCA_026074375.1. Taxonomy (NCBI): domain Eukaryota; kingdom Viridiplantae; phylum Streptophyta; class Magnoliopsida; order Asterales; family Asteraceae; genus Tanacetum; species Tanacetum coccineum. The sequence continues at coordinate 18,441 of BQNB010058816.1, forward strand.
TGAACCATTAGCTTTGATCCTTGCATTAGACGAAGCTCTAAGTTGATTGTAGTTTGAGGAAGAATGTGATCTGTCGATTAGAGTGAGGAGGGCACGTGTGTTGGATAAACTTTCAATCAAGTTTTCTGTGAGAACTTCCTGAGCAGTTGAATGTTGTCAGCAGGAGATGGTTTCTTTTGTGGGTTGAGGAGATTTGATGATTGTTTTGGATAATGCTGAAGGAGGAGTCCCGACATAGTGCTAATGGGTCATTATTTGGTGACCGACCTTTCCATCATCAATTCTGTCTCATTATCATGCAATCATGTTGCTTTAAGTAGGCATACAGCTGATCACAGTTTTTGACTATTTTCAAACCTCTGTTAAGTTTGACTTTCAGTTATGAATCTACTCCACTCAGGGACATGATGTTTACAAAACTTTGAGTAAGCTGCATCCTGGACATGTCATCTGATGTTTTCTCATGTCATCAATGTGCTTCGTATACTAACGTAGTATCCCTTGAATGTTTTCTCCTTTGATTGACGGAAGTGTTCAAAATTCATCGTATAACTGAGATTCCCTGTCATCCTTTGTTAACTCAGAACCTTTCAGAATCATCTTCACGTTTTCCCAAATGTCTTTGGCGTCAGTATAGTGATTGATGAGTGAGTAGATGTCCTTTGGTATACCCTGAAGTAGGATATTGGTTGCACAAATGTCAGCTTTATACCTTTCCTTTTCTTCAGCTGAAAGGTCGTTAAGGACTCTAGCACAACACAAAGGTACTGGACCTTGTTTGAACTTCACCTCAGTTCTCCAGCAATAACATCTGAGACCGTTCCATCTGAAATGGTCCTTCTTGATGGACTTCATAAAATTCTCTCCATTATCCTTTCCTAGACAGTACTAGACGTATTCGTTGTTGCCCAGATTCAAGTCTGTTCTATAAGCTAGTGCGTGGCAGTGTATCAGAAACCACGGCACACTGGATGTCCTTCTTGCCTACTAGACATCTTGTATTATTATGATATGATATGTTTTTGATCGATTCATTGATTTGTGAGTGTACGTTAAATGTGGTGAGGTTAACGGGTACTTTGTATTTTGTTTTAGTGATATTAGTTCCGAGTTTGGAACTATTTAAAATTTCTAAGACAGCAGGCTGTCAACTCGCCGCCAAAGGTACAAACCGCTGCAAATAAATAGAAACTGCCGGTGGACATTTTAAGGCAAACTCGCCGACAAACTCGCTGCCAAGCAACCCGCCGCGAGGAATTAAGGCAACTCGCTGGTGAAATCTTAGGGCAACTCGCGAAACACAACTCGTGCAAGCAACCCGCCGGAGGAATATGTTTAATTCAAACCGCCGTTGAGTTTTCACCGCAGAGTTTCCTTAGTTTTTTGCTATTAAAAATTTTCAACCGCTGCATAACCTGTCAAACGCTGGTAAGCAAACCGCATGCTTTGTAACAACTCGCCTATTGTGCAACTCGCACCTGTTCAAACAGCTGGTAAGCAAACGCTGCTTAGTAACAACTCGCCGCTTGAGCTACTCGCCACCTAAGCAACCCGCCGTGTGTCAGTGGGTTGGTAACCTTCTTAATAAATTATATTTTACAGCAAACCGCCGTGAAGAAATTTTCTGAACTCTCCACGAAGGAACAACGACTTTTTCACACAAAAATCACCTATAAATCACCCTTCTGAACGTTTTGTTGATTTCTTTTGCACAACACAATACCATAAGGATAATAGTACTAGAAACACCTAAACTTTATCAATACAAACAACAAATTCGGAGTTCTTCAAAAAAATGAGCTAGTGCTTCAAGGTAACTTTTCGATCTAAATCAAGCAAGAAATGCACCATACCACGATCTAATCATCCCATTAGCTCTGATACCAATTGTGGTATATCCTATATCATAGCACAGGGTCGATTTTTGGATCTGGCTAGTTTCTAGAGAGAGAGAAACACTTGAGAGAGAATATCTTAGAGAGAGAAAGTGTTTTCTATGAATGGAAATAATGACTAGCTTGCCTCTTCCAAAGTTGGAAGAGGCTTATATAGTACTTACAATATACCGGGTATTTGTACCCGACTTAATACCGAAAAAAAGTAATATTAAATATTAACTACCGAGCTTATATCACATAGTTAAAATACACGGGCGTGACCGAGTCTTTTTTCTACGTTCTACTCACATAGGATTATTTATTATCCTTTAATCAATCGTTTAATATGATAAGTCCATAAAATCTTTAAACATAATGTTTCCTAAGCATCATGTTATCCTAGGTGAATAAACAAGAATATTATTCTTATTTGAGAATTTAGTTAAAAGTGAATTTTAGCTTTGAGTTTTTCTTTTATGTTGTATGAGCAAAGTTTACATATATTGTTAGTTTGCTCGTGTTTGGTTTTTCAGAAATGACACATTTACCAATGGCATTGCAATGCAAATTGCTTGTATATTTCGGACGAAACATCGAAGTCGTCAATCCTACTTCATCATCAACACAAGTGTGATTTATGATCTGATGCATATTCTTTTCATCTAGAAAATGATGTAATTATTTTCATATCAATCTAGTGTAATTGAGTAAATAGATCCAAAATAATATCTTTATATATTGATATAGTCTTGAAGCTAAACAAATAAGAATCCAGTTTCATGTCCATACACGAAAACTTGTCAATTAAATTCAATAAAGATATCAATCATAAAGTTGAAATAATGAATTGATATATTCTCGAAATCTTTCTTGACCCTCACGAACACTCATTTAAAAGAAAATAAATAAACATTTAAATTGTGTATTCCAAGATTGTTTTTCGCCACAAGTAAAACTTAGACAATCTTGATGAATAATGATAAGTTAATTTCTTATCCAATATTGTCGTAAGTTTTACTTGTGCGAAAAAAATATTGTTGTTATGTATAATATGCATAGTTTTTGACATTTTATGAGTATATAAATGAGTTTTCTAACTATTTTTATACAACACACATCTTTTGTAAAATAATATATGTTTTAAAAAAAAATATAATTATGTGTGTATGTTAGAACCATGCAAGCATAAACATTTTTTTTTTTCTTTGTTACTAATGTATTATACAATTTTTATTTGTTTACACCAAGATCAAACATAGCATGTTGTTGAAAAAATATTTAAACATGTTGTTGAAAATAGATTTAATCGTTGTAAATATTTAGGTGACTAGTTTTTATACATTTAATAATATACTTGACAAGTTATTGAACTCTTATTCCTAAGTATATTCCCATACCCGCAAAAATTTACAAGATGTTAATGCAACATGTGTAAATTAAGTGACCAATGCCTATATACGATGCAAGAGCAATTTCGTTATCTTAATGCAATAAATCTAGCATAAGTTCTAGTTAGGCATAATTCGAAAAACTAGCTACAAAGAATAGTTTACATGGCACATGTGCTTGGATATTCAAATTAGTAGATTTCAAATGAAACGATATGTAATATTTTCTATTAAACAAAACTCACATAAAGTACTGTCGTCATTTTGTGTTATTAGGATAGCAACATTGTATACTTAGCTGGTTTTGTTTGAAAACAAATTTGGTTTCTTTCCCCGTCCAAAACTAACAATTTTAATATTTTTAAAAAGTTATGATCATTTTTCAAAGATATACCGACTAGAAATGTCCGACTCAAAAGGAAAAGATAAAATACAAGTTTTACGTTAAAACGAGACTCAACGTTTTGGACAATAAGTGGTATTTTGCCTTTCTGACTTACTTAAGTTTGAGATAAATACTTGAAAGTATTTTTATATGAAAGTAGACTCAATTATCTTTAATATGACGAGTGGCACGACTTCAACGGACTTACGGTTGATTTTATATGAATTTTTAAAGTTTCAAAAAATCTGCCGAATCAGACAGGTGGTCCCCTTAAATATAAGGGTCCAGCCAGGAATTAAGGGGGCCGGTATACACTTTAAGGGGCCGGCCATTTGATATTCAGATTTGCCATTTTTTTGTACAAAATTGTTTACTGATTTTGCAAAAAGGTGTACAACTTTCTGAACTTGATACCGAACATATAACACTTATTTTAAGCATCATTTTTACCTCGAGAGAGAATAATTAGGGTATTTAACAACAAAACTTATACAAGTTAAGCAACAAAACACTTTTCATATTTAATCCCTCTTCATGGGTAATTTGATACATGGATCGTACTTAATTTTTAAAACCATTTGTTTTGAAAATTAGAGCGACGTGGCTCCTGATACCAATTGTGGAATACGTAGAGGGGGTGAATACATTTCCATTTAAAAATTTAAAATGTTTCGTATCAAATTGTCGATCAGTTTGACGCATGTGGAAAGTGTGTAAAACATTTATATTCACTTTGCTTAATAATAATATTAACTTATTATCTTGGAGCCATTATCATCCAAACATTTAAGCAAGCTTCACACGCACATATATATGATGCAAGTATAAATGTAATGCCAATAGGTAATACATTGTAAGTGGAGAAGTTATAAGGAAATGCAAACCGGACACGAAGATTTATAGTGGTTCAGTCACGAAGCTCCTCTTCGCCCTACTCCACTCCCTGAGTACCCAAATCGAGAGTTACTTCAATAGTCAACAAGCTCCTTTAGGTGGAGAAAACCGTACACGACTTGTTACACCAATTTCCAACACTAAGCAAAATGTCAAGTTCTAATCCTAGCTAGAACCAATCTATCATAACTAAACACACCACTTCACGACAATTCACTACTTGGCTTCACCACACGACTTGTTCTTCACTCCACAAATTCACTTCAACTTCACGACTTCTCTACCATTCACAACTTTTCTATAGTTTACAACTTTACTTCACTTCAACTAGATACTACCTTGATCACACCAATCTAACACTACTTACTAAGATCACCATGATATAACAACTATACACACCATGATCACCAGATCTAATATTATACAAGTTTGAAACATATATGGACTCGATCTTATACATTGTGATGTAGGCATGTCTACGAATGCACTGACTAAACTTACATTACTTGTAATCTAAATGATAACGAGAGTCTCTTCTCTTGCACTTCGAGGAATAAGCTTGAATCCACCTGGATACAAATGGCATTAAAGAAATTAAATGATCAAAGGATTGAAAAGAGAGTATAATCTGATTTAGAACAAAAAGAAAGTGTGTGCAAAAGGTTAAAAAAATAGTGGGGAATAATCCATTATTTATAGACCAGCTGAGCTGAATTTTTGTTTGGGCGGCCCCCTTAAATAGGGCCTGGTGGTCCCCTTAAAATTTAGGAGGCGCCTAGGCCTAGACGACCCTTTGTTGTCTTTTTCTCAGGTGATGTGTTTTCTGTAATATTTTTTAGCAGTTTTTTGGGTAGAAAATTTGAACTCAAAATATTTATTTGAATAAAAAATTCTTTTAAATCCAAAAATCTTTTTGTAAAAGATATAAAAATGTTTGTGATATTTTTATAAAAATGTGAGGTTAAATATTTTTATAAAAATGTGAGGTTAAATAAAAATTTCTTTGATCATAAAATAAATTAAATATTTATTTATTCATACCTTAGGATTTACGTCGGGTGCAAAACTTTGTTGAAGCAGACTTGAGACGTCGAGAGTAGGTTGTCTTATGAATGCTTTGATGATTTGTGATCACAAGTTCTTAAGCACTTTATCGTTATAGTGTTATAAATTACATGTTTGTCATCACCAAAACATGAAGAGAATGTATAGATTAAATATCGTAATATTTCTACTAACATTATAAATGTTTTTATATGCGTTATCAATGCTTTTATGTATATTTATTGGTTAATTATGAGAACTTTTGGTACTTAATCAAGTATATTTGCTATTGTAGGTTCTAGGTACGTGTCATGCAAGAAAACGGAAGAATACACGAACAAATGAAGCTTAAACGAAGAAAAAACTCAAGTCGAATGCCTCCCGACACATGTTCACTGTTTTGGCCATAACTCGGTCATACAAACTCCGTTTGATGCGATTCAAGTGGCCATATGAATATAATTAACTTATATACAATTTTGAAAAAGGCCATGAACTGAAAATGACGAAAGTGTACCGGTTTTGCCCAAAATATCGGCATTCTTTTCTTTTGGTTATGAATGCTCTTAATATGTCAAATATCCATTCTAGATCATTCTTAGCATGAAGTTAGGCAGCCCTGAGGCCTATAATACAGCCCCTATCTTTGTATATCTCACACAATTCATTCTAAACTCTCGAACAACTTAGAGAGGGAAAAAGTGGTGATCTTGGCTTGACAAACCAAAGGATCCAAACACCCCTTCAAACCACCATCACCACCATTGACCACCACCACTCTCCACCATCAATTTCCAGAAACCAACCACCATTCTCATACCTCATTCATCCATTTCCAATACACATAATCATCTACAATCCTCTCAACAAGTAGAATTAGAGTTTGAAAGTGTTCTTGGGAATTTTGGTTCAACTTGCTTGATGTTCAACAATATTCCCAGGTTTTAATCCATCTAAGGAAGTAGTATTGTATGTAAATTCGAATCTATTATGCGATTGTGTAACATCCCCCCACCCCCCCCCCCCCACGAGAATTTTCGAATATTTGAATGCCGACTGTATATCCTTAGGACTTTTCGGGTCTGCTTGACCTTATAAGAACGATCATCTAATCACCGTATTCAACGACTCGGACTCTAAAGCAATTTGGATGTGAAACGACATTCTGACAACTTTTTAGTTTTGGACCGAGAACCGAAAAACAGTCAGAAGTGACTGAAATGCCCTCACAAGAAATTTTTTTAGAATCAAGAACGTGTTCCGGCACAAAAATAATTTAAATACATTTAATTATCACGTTTTATTAAATAAGAATATTTAATAAATTATTTAACATTTTATTCAGTGACGTTTGTTGAAGACGCAAATATTCGAGTAAAAGAATCATTTTACGGACAAGTTTATCGGAAATATACAAAATAAATAATAAATATTATAAAACGTTTACGAAAAATAGTCGAGTGAATACTCATTTTTATCAGAAAAATGATTGCGGAAAACAATGGCGCTAAGTTTGAGAGTTGAATCGTACGTTAAGTCCTTCAAACGATTCCCTAAAACCGATACGTATCGAAATTTTACTTAAAAGTTACAAACGAACTGGACTATTTCAAACTTGTACTTCAATTTATATATACTATATATTGACTATATTATATCAAATTAAACTTATAACATTTATTTCATTTCCACTCATACATATACACACACTCATTAAACTCTCTCCCTCCTCCCATGTCCGGCCAGCCACCTGCCGCCGCCGGCCACCACCACCCACCGTCGGAAAATATTTTTCGGCGAAGACCAAGAATACTCCTCCACCTTTCGATCTATCCGATCCCTAACCTACTCGCTTAACTGCGCCTTCACACCCTCAACCTCCAATCACAGCGTGGGGGCGTCGGGTTCGATTGAAACGGAAAGGGTGCGTTGGGTTCAATGGACAGCACCACAGAGGGTGCGGTGGGTTTTACAAACACCATTCAGGTGCGTTGGTTTTATAAGCACCGAAAAGGTGTTGTTTCGGTGGTGAACCACCACAGGTAGGGGTGCGTTTGGTACTTGTAACGCTAACAATAGGGGTGTTTGCTTTGTGATTAACACCACATAAGGGTGCGTTTGGCTGTGTAAATCAGCCAAAGGGTGCGTTTGGAATCGGGTCAGCAGCAAGGGGCTGCGTTTGGGTTGTGTTTTCACCAAATAAGGTGCGTTGGGTTGTAGCATAAGCCCCACATAGGGTGCATTTGGTTATTTAAAACGGATCAGGGTGCGTTTGGCTGTCAAACAGCCGGGACAGTCGGGGGTTTGTTTGGTTTGATAATCAGACACAAAAAGGGTGCGTTTTATTTTGCACCATAAATATATTAATTGTTTCATATATTATCAATTGGTTATATGTGATGAAAATCTAATGAAACTTGCGACGTCTAAGTAAAATATGATATTAATATTTAAAACGGGATTGATATTAATGTATAAGCGATACTAGATATAGTTTAGACGAGATTTGAACTAAAAACGGACTTTGGCGCGTTTTGTAACGGTTAATTGTGAGCAGAAAACAATAAAAAAAAAAAAAAAAAGAAACATGAGATTCGGGATCGAGGATTTTGAAAAGATCAATTTTTGGTTTTACAAAATATATGGAATTATATTTTTATGGGACGTTTAGACATAAAACTGCGGGGACTGTAACTCCCAATAACGAAGTTAACTGGAGTGACATCGGAATTTACACTTTTATAGAAAATAAGGTATTTTTAATACTATAATTCTTGACAGGAATTATTAATTAAAACGATTTGAGCACTTTCGAGGGTCCGTTTCAGCCTTCCGCGCTGAAACCGAAAGTTGTTGTAATGAGTTTTACTTTGCCGCGAGGATTTTCAGTTTTAACATTAAGAATAGGGGTACAAAACTAATGGACGGTTAATATATCTATTTCAATTAATTATTTTAAGAACTGTTGTTCGGTCCTAAAAAACGGAAAAGTCTAAAAATAGTAACTTACGGTAAACTATTCGCTTACGCTCAGGATTGACGAAAAATAGTATATATTCATATAATATACTAAGGGTTAAGGTTTAAAGACGCGCAAGTGGATTTCTCATCACATGTATATATGTATGTATACATATTAAAATATGTATGATTTTCGTCGTTACGATGTACGCATCGTTGATCGTATTTAATACGTGTATTATAATAGAGCGACATAATTATAGGTCGTGGCCGAGATTGTTGCAGATTCGGTTGTGATTTATTTGGATTATTTGATCGTGGTCCTTGATCAAGGTGAGTTTATAGATCCCTGTTTTTACTCGTTTTAATATATTTTGGGGTGAGAACATGCTGTTTGCAAATCGTTTAATTGGTTGATTACAAATTGGTTGCATACTCATTTACATGCTGCTATGGGAAAAATTATTTGGACTTCATTTTTGGTCACAATACATACTTTACATTCGAAATGATTGTCGGATTACGATTTGATTGGCGCCTGCGGGGCCAACAATCATTACTGCCCGGGTGTTCTTGGAGGGAACACCCATGAGGGGAACACATTATTTTAAATCACTGCCCGGGTGTTCTTGGAGGGGACACCTGTGATGGGTACATACAAGTCTACGTCACTGCGTCATGAACTGTAAAATTCTACTTGGAGGTGAGCACGAATGTTATAAAAATAGATCTATTTGGATTGATAATCCCCGTTTCGGTGATTCGCTATCATGGGCAAACAAAGTTATACGCATGTTGTTGCTTTGTATGTATGAAATAGATCTATTCGAGATTGACATCCCCCGTTTCTCGGTTGATTAGCTATCAATGGAACGAACGTTTTATAACATGTCAGATCCTGTTGGAACTACAGGGCCCCCAACAAAATACCTATGAATTGTCTTACTTTTTTTTTTAGCTTCAGTTTCCTGAGCTTAGAGTTAATCGTTTAAACATTGTTTATACTACATGGATATTTACGTTGCCTTGAATAAAGTGGCAATACATACTTGAAACATTTTGGTGACATTAAATTGGTCATGCATTCTTTATAAATCTTTGGGATAAGATTGGTACTTTTGGTGACATAAAATGTGTCGTGCATTCTTTATAAATCTTGATTTTACATGGTAACTGTGATGATACAGTGGACAAAACATTCAGTTGAACTCTACATTCATATTTTAAAATAATCAATGACTCACCAACTTTAATGTGACAACTTTTAGCATGTTTTTTCTCAGGTGAATTAGACTGCTGGATTTTTTGATGTGCATTGGAGTTTTACATTCAAGTTTTTCATGTGATGCAATTATGGGACTAACTATCTATTTTGATTTCAAAAAATCAACGAGATTGTTTTACAAACGACACATTTAGAAGGTCGTTCTTTGTATCTTTATTTTTTTTTTTATTTTTTTTTTTTATTTTCTTATCGCGCTGTGAATTATGAAGTAGCCACCCCATGTGGTATTCCAGTGCGATGTATGATTTTTGGGGGTGTACGATTGTGTATCATAGCACTTGTTATAGATAATAGGTTTCATATGTAATTGACCTAAATATAAACCGTTTTCAAAAACCATGCATCACATCAAACATTTTCAACGATCCTAACGCTACCTTCAAATTTTGTTAAATACTAGCATTCCTTCATTTCTAATATACAAACATAAATCAAATAAACCATTATTCCTTCCCTTCGTTAAAAATTACTCATATATAACTAACACTATAAAAATACAAAAACCCCTCCAAAATAACACCCACCCAATCTTTTTTCCTACATATCACCAAATTACAAATTTCTACAAATTTCTATTCTCAAATTTACACACTACTTTCACATTACCAATACATAACCCCAATTAAAAATTATAAACATAAAAACAATCATATAAATACCACACAATAAAACCTTATACTACATCAATATTAATCCCTTTCTAATTAATTCCACAACTAATACCACATTACAATTCATATTTTCCCAATAACACATCTTCAATCAACATCATACAATAAATAACCCCTCCTACCCCTTTAATATACCCAACTAAAATAAACCCACTACTAAAACCCCTACAATACATTCTTTCAATACCACTTCTTCAAAAAATTAACAATCACATAATCATTAACCACTCTCCAAAACCCACTAACCACAACTCTAAACTAACTCACAACCCAACACATATCAAACCATCACTAAAACCACCCATACACTCCTCCTCTATAACTACCCACTACCCACACACCTTAATCCCCCATCCAACATACCCCCAATCCTTAACATCTATACTCTACAATTCCTTCAACACCTACTTAATCAAAACCAAACAAACAAATCCATTCAATTTTCCATCAATCCTAACCCACCCCACCCAACACCAACCTCCCCATCTAACACCAATCAACCAACCAACCCAAATTCCCTCACAAACATACCACCTCCAAACACCCATCTATTTCAACCATTACCATCACATCCCTCTACATCCATCCCTCACCACACCTCCACTAACCCATTTAACTATCCCCCAATATACAATCCACTCTACAAAACCTTCCACCAATTCTGTGTGTGCTGCTCACAGTAACACACTCATAATAAAAACTACGACTCTACCAGAATATACACAACACTCTCCTCTTGTCATAGAAAACGCACGTCACTAACAAGATAGTTGGACCGCCACCCACTCTCCCATATAACCACTATATCTAACATTCTACCTGTGAAAAGAGTACCTACCCGAACTATGATCTATGTGCCCATCTAGATATCAACACTACATCTCAGAAGTGTCACAGATTGCTAGACAATATAAGACATCTTTGCATCAGCTCCAACCTTACATATACTTGTCCCACTCTATCTACCTTTTCACATCCTAAAACACCTGTCTATTATACCCCCCCAACTTCCCACCCACCCAACTAACCACTACAATCTACATTACATATAATTTACCTATTCTCTTTATACATCACCCCAAACACCACTTAACATCCCCAACTCCCAACAGATATCTCATCTCCCCCTCCCCAACATCCTGTCCCCTATAGCTATTCACAATCCAAACGTTCAACTAATTATTACAACTTATCTCAACTCCTCCACTACATCCCCCTAATACAGTGTTGCTTCACCTCCACCAAACAACCCCCCTCATAACCTCGAAGATTCACACCCACACACGCACCAATCCTCAATCCATACCCCCCCTCTGATCACACAAGACACCTCTCCCAGTGATCTGTCTAATCAACACTACACTACTAAACACTCAGACATCTCTGTGATCCGCACAATCTTTAACACCACACCATGTCCTCCCTCTCCACAAAACCTTAAACACCTATCTCGCCTCACATATACCATCAACAATATCATCTCAACAAACATCTCATTGTGTCAAACCACACACTCCCACCACATCACCCCCAAAATAGAATACTCAATCTCCTATACTGTCCCCCCCTCAAATCTCTTTTCTCGCCCTGAACATTTACCAATTAAACTCCGCAGCACAACATAGTCACACCCCACAAAACACTACTTACACTAATCGCGCGACTGTATAGTATATATTCGCTCTATTTCTACACATAACAACTACCTAATGTGTGCGAGTCTATTCAACCAAACCTTTCCTACTCACACATCTATAACACTGATCACACCCTCAACAGATAACTCTCACACAACAATCACAATACACCTCACCACCAATTACACCAGCCCTCCAACCCACCAACCTCCAACCCTACCATCCCCACAACAGTACACGCACAGTTTCTATACATCTCCATACAACCCACACTAGCTACTCTCTCAACACACTCCCACACCTACCCTACTACTACTGCCCTCTCGAACAACCACATCCGCACCTCACCTCTAACTATGACATGGTGACCTCAACCAATCTACACCAGAGAGATAGATACATTATTACAAAATCTGTCTCTATCCCCTACATCTCAGACTGTGCATGTGCCACTTTCATCATACTCATGTCCCTGTCAAAACTGCTTAACCATTCGACACCCAATGTCCACTACCACAATATATAGAGAGATGGAGGAGAGAGTTAGAGAGAGAGTATAGGATCTCACCCCCCACCCACTCATAAATTCTCCTCCCAACACCACATAACTATAAGTCACTTTCCCTCACCACCAATTAACTTCCCCCATCACCCAACCCTCTCACTGTGTGATATCACCAACCCATACTCACTATGACAAACACACACAGCCACACAACCCACACACACGAATACCTCTATCATCTCGCTACACCCCATACACACTGATGTATATACACACTCATTCATAGTCTCACTCTAGACATATAATGACCTCCATCCCCATATATAGAATGTGAATGTCACACACCACCACTGTACATATACTCTACACACACCTACACAGTATTAACAATGTTCCCAATCACCGCCCCATAACTACACCAACACCTAAACCCAACTCAATTCACACTCCCCATCAATGTCCTATAGAAATAACTCTCTTCTCTATATATTGTGATATCCATCCAAATGTATCCACTACCTCTCCATATGAAGAGTCTCCACATACCCATATACCCGTTCACCCTCAATCCACGAACTATCCCTCAGCCAACGCCTGATAGCTCATCGCAATATCTCCGTGCACCTCCCCAGCTCTGTCCAGTACCTAAAACTCCCCCTACACCTCTACCTCGTACTCTCCCGTGTCCCACCTTGTGATAGTCTCTCCTCGAATCTAAGAATAAAACACCTCAATATATATATAGAGTGTATATTAATCTCCCTCTCTTCTACTTCTCCACATCTACCCTGTGTGTGATGTCAGCCTTAAATAACGTCGTCTAAACAGAGAGTACTAAACACTCACCATATCCCTCCCCCTCTCACAACTCTCCTCCACCTACCAGAATCCTCATCCAAAATTATCTGATATAAATAGAAACCATCCGCCACTACTACGAGATCGCAGACAATATACTCCCTCACACTGTGTGTAGTGAGAGTATAGAGAGATATAAACACCTCGCCGATGAAGGTAACCCATTACCCCACCGAGAGAGTAGAGATGAGAGAGAGTGAGACATAAAGCACTACCCGTATTTTCTTTTAATCTTTTTGTAGTTCATTCGTCACACGCTCTCTTGCTCGATAACACATAGCCCATGTTAAGATTCACTCTAACATACATCACAACACACCAACCTCCTGTCCTACTGACGTTCAGAGAGAGAAGAATATGTAACGTATTTCCATAGTGAAGCGAGCCCCCATAAATCTCCTCCTCACTACGCCGACCACCATCGATATCATGATGACACCCCTACCCCCCATCACCTTCCATACCCTTTATTCACCGAATGTCTTGTCCATGTGTACCTGCTACCCCCCCTGTTTTCTCTACACTACTTCTGTTTCATAATACAGCTGTGTTAGCGAGATACCCCTACAGCATCACGTAAGAAAAGTTCCAGACCCTACACATACTGAGACATACTACTCTAACCACCAGATCTTACCGATCCCGTGACTTCCGGGCGGCATATGTCAGGTGCGCTTCTATGCATCTGTGACTACCACACAGTAGTGGGCACCACACCCCCTCGCCGCTTGGGGTCCACCTCCTCATCCTCTCCAGGCACCACTCCGCTCCACCGGGGTCTGCGGTTTGGTTTCACAAACCACACCAAGTCACGCGGTGCAGTCCCTCCGGTGTTCTGGTGTTCACTAGCTATCACCCGGATAGAATGCCGTGTTGTTTCACGGTGGTCGCTCCCCACCCACAACCCTCTCTCGCGTCTGGTCGCCGCTTGGGCTATTCGTCACAGCAACCCTTAGGGGGTTTTGTTTTTGTGACTTAACACCACATAAGGGGTGCGTTTGGCTGTGTAAATCAGCCATAAGGTGCGTTTGGAATCGGTTCGTCTAGCAGCAAGGGCTGCGTATTGGGTTGTGTTTTCACCAAATAAGGGCGTTGGTTTTAGAATAAGTCCGCACATAGGGCTGCATTTGGTTATTTAAAACGGATCAGGGTACGTTTGGCTGTCAAACAGCCGGGACAGTCGGGGGTTTGTTTGGTTTGATAACCAGACACAAAAAGGGTGCGTTTTATTTTGCACCATAAATATATTAATTGTTTCATATATTATCCATTGGTTATATGTGATTGAAATCTAATGAAACTTGCGACGTTCTAAGGTAAAATTATGATATTAATATTTAAAACGGAGAATTGATATTTATGTATAAGCGGTTTACGGATATAGTTTAGACGAGATTTGATACTAAAACGGATTTGGCGCGTTTTTATAAAGGATTAGTTGTAAGGCAGAAAACGAAACATGAGATTCGGGATGTCGAGAATTTTGAAAGATCAATTTTGGTTTTACAAAATATAATGATTATATTTTTTGGACGTTTAGACATAAAACGAGATTGTAACTCCAAATAACGAATGATACTGGCTTGTTTAAGTTGAAAATCGGAATATACACTTTAGTAGAAAATAAGTTATTTTTAATATATTAAATCTGACAGATCTATTAATTAAACGATTCGAGCACTTTCGAGTCCGTTTCAGCCTTCCGGCGAAACACGAAAGTTGTTCGTAATGACGTTTTACTTTGCCGCGAGGATTGTCAGTTTTAAAATTAAGACATAGCGGGTCAAAACTAAAGGTCGGTTAATATATTATTTCAATTAATTATTTAAGAACATTGTTCGGTCCTAAAAACGAAGAGTCTAAAAATAGTAACTTTCGGTAAATATTCGACATAAGCTTAGGATTGGACGGAAAAATAGTATATATTCTTATAATATAGCTTAGAGTTAAGGTTTTAAAGACGCGCAAGTGGATTTCTCTCACCAATGGTTATATATGTATGTGATACTTATTAAAAAATGCTATGATTTTCAGTCGTTACGGATGTCGCATCGTTTGGATTTCGTTTGATTTTTTTTTTTTTTTTTATACGTGTTTTATAATAGAGCGACACTTTAGTTATGACATACTGAGACATTGACAATACAAGTAATGTAATAAAGCGAAAAATTTCCCCGTACAATTGTGATAATAGTAAAATAGGTTGATGAAAATTATTGGGTTGTTATAAATCCTCACTTCAAGTTCAGTTAAATCTCGAGACGAGATTTTTGTAAGGGGTGGAGACTATAACAACCCACAATTTTCATAAATGTAAATATCCATCTATTAAGTTAGATGATGTACAATCTATCAGTTATATATGAACTCACCTTTTTCAGGGAAATTTTTCGCTTTATTACATTACATTACTGTGCCAATATCTCAATATGCAATATAACCTGCATAACTCAAGTTAACGAACTCGGACAACCTACGTATGGCAATAATATCCTCATATATGTCAAGCAAACATCATAACATATCAAGTCAATATCACAATATCATTATTACAAAGTACATTACTCATATGAGGTGTCAATTACAACATCATATCAAAATAGGCTTTAAACCATTATCGGATGCCCTAAACCCTAACTTTATGGAAGGGTTAACTCTTAAAGTGAATGTACAAGCTACTAAAGCATGTGTACAGGTAATATAACATCTCAATTGAAATATATAATCTCTTTAAATTAAAGTACAAGTCCTTAAAAGCTCAATGTATAAGTCATTAAGCTCAATCCATAAAATAGCCGTTTTACCTCCATTTTTATTCTCATCTCTTCACTATCATTTGTGAGCGAGCTACTATACTCATTTTACAAGATGTAAACCCTAAATATTCTATTCATAAAGTTTCATACATCTTTTTGCACTCAAAACCATAATTCAGAACCCTAAACCCTAAAACCAAGCTAGTTTCTAAGCCATGACCTGTTTCTTGGCTTTTATCCATTGTAAACCCAAACCAACACTCAAATAAGTTGTAAAAGCTTATTTTACAATCATATCAATCCTATAAAATCATTATCTATCATTAACTTGGCAATGTACAAGAAATCAAAGCCTAGAAAACTTTAACGAATCCAGAAAACCCTAATTATGCCCTAATTGTAACTTTGACCCGTTTTCTCAATTTCAAACCATTATAACTTAAACCAACGACCAAACTTCATTAATAATACTTTATATAAGCCCTAGGATTTGTATTCCATCATTCCTAATCAAGAGTATGCAAAATATAAGCCAAGAAAGTCAAGAAAACCCTAAATGAGCCCTAG
>BQNB010058817.1:0-34395 GCA_026074375.1 Tanacetum coccineum
AGTGGAGTACTCGGGGAATGGAGTAGGAACGAAGAGGTGCTTCGTTGCCGAACCACTATAAATCTTGGTGTCTTGGTTTGATCGTTTCCTTCTCTATCTCTTTAGTAGGGGTGAACACGGTCCAAGGACCGGACCGGACCGACCTTGGACCGAGACTGAAACTAGCCAAAACGGCGGACTGAGGACTGGACCGAAATGGTACGGTTCAGTCCGGGTCGGTCTTCGGTCCGGTCCGGTCCTACACGCATTATCATCGGGTTTTTGGTCGGACCGAACCGAGGACCGAATTAGTCCAAAACACCGGACCGCAGACCGAACCGAAATACCTTCGGTCCGGTCCGGTATGCTCACCCCTACTCTTTAGTGTTATTGATTACTTAGTTCATTATATTAGATATTTTAGTTGTGATTCATATTGTTGATTGATTGACATACAACTCGAATCTAACAATTTTCTAAGCAAAGTTTTAAAACGACAAATTAACCAGTAAACTATTCAACCCCCATTCTAGTTTCCTACAATAATTTTTTTGGTTAATTTGTATAATGTTGTATTGAGTTTTCATTTGTTGATAATTTTTGGGGGTTTTAATTATGTGTACTGTCAAATTGACCTATAAATTAGAAGAGATATGTTTATAAATAGATTAATGTTATAGAATAATTGGAGTGTATGTAAGAATTATGGTTTTTCATGTTTAATAAGGTTACTGGAAAGCCGTGTTAACAAAGTCAGGTAAATCACTTAGTTTGAGGGAAAGTACAGGCCATACACGAATTTAGGGAGAATCAAAAGCTCCATTATAAATTGAATAATTAATACAACCATTACCTTCAAAAATGCTTATCTCATGTCTCAAGACACAACAAACAGCTTAGTAGTCTAAATAAGCAAATCCAAAACACCTTTTAATTGGTCTTTTTGTTTCTTTTACATAGTCTTCAATGTCACTGTTCAAGAAGGAAACCAGATTATAGACGATGAAGTGTTGTAATAAGATTATAGACGACAAAGTGTTGTAATATGTTCGTAACGTAAGATTTGTGTGCACATGGTTCTTTTTTATCCACTTTGAACACTTATATAAATTGTCAAGTTTATTTTAGACTTTTGGTTTGGAAATGTAATGTGTTAAATGATGAAATATGGACCCACAATATTCGAGGTGCGTCTGTTATTCAAGTAACATATGAGGAATCAGGTGCAACAATTTTTGATTTAGAACGGCTTAATAATATAAACAAAATGCTATGCGATGTGCTCAAAGGGAGCAATGTTAGCTTTATTTATGTTAATACGATGTGTTTGGTTTTGTATTATAGGAACAATGTATCGGACATACATGTCTAATGCTTTATCAGATGAAGAGAGGCAAAGAGAGATTCAATAGCAATAACTCAAATACGTAAGGTTCGTAAATGTGGTATTGGTTAAATTTAGTAGCTGTAGTATACATATAGAAGATCTGTGGTCAGCTCAAGAAAGTTATAAAGAATTTTCACTGACTGTGTCCATGGCATGTGTCTAATGGAAAATCCAATGTGACTGCTTGAGGTTTTTATTGGATTTGCATTGATTTACCTTTTTCTATTGAGTTGTGAACATTGTTTTGTTATTTTCCCAATTAGAATCACAATTTTTTTCCTTTTGTGAATCAGTATAGGTTCTGTTGGCTACTGGATTAAAAGCTACAAGATGTGCGCGTGAAGTAGAAGTGTTGGGACAGGTTGTGACACTAGACAAAAAAAAGGTTGGTCATGGTATGTATGCGACAAAATTCTACATTTTCTTTCTTTACAAAAATGCTTTGGCTTCAGCCGCGTTAAACCAAACGCCCCTTCATCAAACAAGATAAGTACTTTAAAGTATGCATTCCCAAGTACCCCTTAAAATTGCTTATTTGATTATTTCATTCACAAAAAAGTTAGATATCCAATTTTGAAAAAATATCCTTTATGTCAAAACTTACTTATCTGCTGTATTAGAATGTTTTGAAGTGAGTTTTCCCTTTCGAGGTTTGTTTTCGTTTAACTAATAAAGAAATAACTTACTTTTAAGGGGTGTTGACCTGCTACAAAATGCACTTTTAAAGGGGATTTCGGGTACGAATTTTGTTGTGTTTACGGAGGTTTGGATCTGATTCGAAACCAAATTTTTAAGAGCTTTTGGGTCTGTATTTTAAAAGGGTTGTTACCAGAAGCTTTGTGACTAAGAACTCCTAAATAGGCTCTAAACTGAAGCACTAGCTAAGCATAAAGTTTTGGTTTTTCAGGTTACTGGATACATTTAGTTTCGGGGATGGATTAATGAACAACCTGCGATGGCCACACAGGTAAATTCTAACTTTGAAGTATTTTTAATGGTTCAGACATTAATTCTAAAAGAGTGCACCTGATTATTAGAACTCTCTTGGTCAGATAATCGTTCCAAAACGCAAATCCAAACAACCCTTTAGCAAGTAGTTGTAGCGTTTTAATCACAGAAATGAAAACGACAAAGAAACCTTTAAAAAAGAGTACATCAGTATAAGATATCAACTCCACGAGGCCTACACTCTAGAGATTACTAAGTTAGCAAGTAGAATATCAGTTTATACATATTGTTGCACGTAACCGTGTTTACATAATCCCCACTGCATACATTATCAGAAACTTGCATACCTTGCTTCCATGTCCAAATACCTTTAAAATAGGTCATGTTACAAAATACTAGGTTGTTCCAAAACAGCAGTTGTATATTACACACAAGTATTGTTCACAAAATGTGGTTACACTAGCATTTTCCAACGTTATTTAATGCATAGTTCAGTAGTTGTGTGATAGCAATAACTCTTTTTAAGTTTGTTTTAGTTTATGCATAGAAGCTAACAGTTAGGTCAACATGAATGAAGCGGGCGTTTTAACAGCCAGAAAAGAATTGGACTACAAAGCTTCGTGAGACCTTGAAAAGGGTAGGTGTTATCAGTTATTTAGAAAATATATATATCATTTACTTAAGACATGTTCTGACATCATATGTTACTCCATCTATTAGTGGATATGCTAAAAAAAGGAACATTTGAAATAGGCCAGGAAGATTGAATTGAAGGCCATGAGGAGCTAAGATTGTTAGCGTATAGAAAAGCAACAGTCTCTCTTCTTGCATGCTGCTTTCCAGATGTCGACCGTCCTTTCTTAGAGGTAAGTTGATATATTAAATGTGGCAAAATGGATCAAGTTTATTTCAATTGGGTAAACTTTCGTTTTAAGATACTATATTTCATTTTTGTTGGAGCAAGTTGTTGGTCAACTAACAATTTGAACCTATGGGGGATAATTGTGCTTTAGGTCTTTATATAAGGCATATGGCGACATTTATAATTGTAAGTTGTTGAGTTTGTGATATATTTTCCGACATATGTTAGTCCAATTGCATTTTTGTGATTATAGTTGGGTATTGCAGAAATTAAAAGGTGTTTGGATCAGTACTGCAAAAATAAGAATAGGGTGTCTTTGGATTAGGCTGCTTTAGATTTATGAATGAGGCACATTTGGATTAGACTATTAGCATTTTGAAGTTGCAGTAGGCTGTTAAACGCAAACCCAAACAACCCTTATTATTTGCTTACTTTGCTTACACCTAATATTATTTGACTCTGATAAATTGTATGTCATAACTCATCGTTGTATGCCATAACTCATTGTTGCTTTGAAAAGATGCACAAACATTCCCTAAACTAATTAACCTAAATAAACATTATATATTACATTGTGATATAAATGAGAGATGGTTTACGAGGTTTGTTTAAAAAAGACTATAATAAGCAAATAAGCAGATTTTTCTTTTTCATATTCATCTTTCATCATACTCTTTGAAATACATGTAATATTCCTCTTTTCGTGCTCTGGCTTTCAAGGTGAAGATTGGTTAGTATCACGTTGCGGACTGTATTCAGATTGCAAATATAAAGGTTGCTTCGGTTACTTTCTCTTTTCCTTTTAGTTAATCTTTTACAATTAATTATATACTTTTGTAATGGCATACTTAGATATAAACTAAAGAAACGTTACAAAGAGAGAGTAGGAGTTGATGATGGTTTAGAGAACCAATTGAGGCTTGGACATACACTAGGATTATGCCACCATGTGATTTTATTATAGATGCATATTGAGTTTAGAACTTAAAACAACCCATGCACGATTAGTTCATAAATGGTAGGGCTTACTTTTTACGGTACGTGCTTATTCAAGGTTTTTTTATTCTTATTCTCATCGTACCATGGAAATGAAAATACAGTTACAAGAGATAACAAAGAAAATCATTAATATAAAACTCTAGATATGACACATTTTATTTCTCTCATAGGTAACTGGTATTGACTCATTTATAATTACCTATGCAATTTGTAGCAAGCTTAGAGATAACGCTTACCGTAACAGCAACGCGTGTCTCACTAAACTTGAGGAATGCAAACGAGTCTCACCACTTGACCCTCTGATTTGGGCTGTTGCAAAGTAGTTTTTAAGGGTTGTTTGTGTGTCTAATGTTGTTTTTAAGGGTGTTTGGGTGCACTAAAAAATCAACACTTCTTTGGAAAAATTATAGCTTTTTAAAGGATGTCTTACCAGGCCACATTTTAACAACCGGTATTGTGTTGTATACAACTATAAACTAATAAGACTTTCTTCTAAATAAGCTTGAGCTACTTCGTAGATCTTATCTAGACACCCTTTAAGTCGTGTTGCTTAGCAATCACATCACATGTTTCAAGTTGAGCAGGGGTGTGCTTATTCGTCTTTTTAATTCTTCTTTATTTTGTAAGGGGGATATGGTTGATGCCTTTAGGCTGCACATAATGCAAACAAGTACTTTGAAATGTCTGATGAATTTGTTCAACGGTTTTATTGCTATCATTTTGTGATGGTGAGCTAATATTAGCATGAAATCAACGGTCAAGGTGTTGTCTCACAGCGACATCACATCAATTGGTTTGACTCGTATGAGAATGATGAAGGGCAGGATTCAAAACCTTAAACTTATGTCCAGGCAACACCATCATATTGTGAGGAGTAATATTGATGTACCGCATGGCCACTCTTTCTGTAATGTTCATAATTTTTGTTGAAAGTATAAACAATGTGCATATAAAAATAGTAGCAGTTTATTTGTATCAAAGAGTGTAACAGCAAAATCTCAGTGCGATTTAAAAGAGAGAATATATGTTTGTACGACAGCTTCAAAGACTACAAAACCAAAACCATATATGGATGATGATCCATCTATTGTATATATTATAATAAATAACGCTCTCTACGACCTTTTGACATAATAATAGGTAAACCGGGTGCAAACTTTAGTAACATGTGTTGACTTCTTATCTAACCTTCTTCAATGGCAATTTTACAATTATTTTGTTAGCAAAAACACAATAAAGAAAACTCGTCGCAACGAAGCACGGGTTTTCAAATCTCGTTACTATTATAGACCTTTGATTTGACTCCCTACGTGGCCTGATTTTTTATTGTATGTTTATTTTTATCATATTACATGTTTAGTTGTATAATAATTTATTTTGCCAAACACTAAAACTGATTATTGCGATATCAAACATCATAATCAAATTCAAATTGTTGGGATCTAAGATTTAATGATTACAAAACTAAATATGCAAAATTGAAGAAAGATGAAACAACAAGGACTTAATATAAAATATTAAGTTAGCTTTCTATGTAAGCTAGGTTTTTTTGTAAACCATATCATCTCTAGTATATAAAGAGATGTAGGCGTCTGGTTTTAGATATCCATCATAGTTAGATCTCTTTAATGAGAGTCTAATAGTTAGTTTATGTATTAGTTAGTTTAGCCCCAAGGATCATTTGATCTTGGGGATATAGTGAATAAAGAAAACCTTGAAGTAACTATGATTTATGTGTTATTATTCTGATGTGCAAGTTTATTAATCATTGTTACTATATCCTAGACGAGTCATAATAACGATCTAAGGGGTCATAACAGACTCCACAATTGGTATCAGAGCAGGTTGCTCTTGATATCTAGGATTCTCAAGGTTTTATTCGTAATTTCTGATTGATTTTCTGTTTTTCTGTAAAGAGTGAAAATTGGTAAAACTAGGGTTTTGAAAGAAACCCTAATTCATAAAAACAAAAAAGGTGTAATTCTGTGGTTACAATAGCAAACACGGATGTACAGGTTTTCCATATAAATCTCAAGAGTTCTTATGAAGTACATCAATCACGACAAGATGTTGAAGACACAAGGTTGATGTGTTTGATTTGTTGACAAGAACCAAGAATAAAGCTGCTGTGTATTCTAGTGAAAGCATCATGATCAGGTTTGAAAGAATTTGCTGATGTGTATCCTGAATTAATCTCTTTTGTTGTGCTTTAAATTTGATCGCAAACCCTAATTGAGAAGATCATGAATCTCTTTATAAGAAAGGTTTTCGATGTTGCTGTTCATGGTTATTGTGGGTTCTGTATATACATACATGATCGTGTGTTCTGAAGGAAAAGAAGCTTTTAAGCAGCAAGTGTGTTCCATTATAAAGGGTTTTGGTGTTCGTGTTTATACATCAGGTCATGACAGTGTTTATGTTTGAATCTTGTTCGTCGAAGGTTAACTGGAAGATCTTTGGTTTGAGCATGACAATGAAAGAAGCTTTATTCATGACATCCATAGCAGGTTCGTGATTGTGATAAGCCCAAGTTAATGATCCTCGTTGGTTCTTTGCTATTGCTCGTATGTTACTTTAGTACTGCTAGTATCTCATTAGTACTGCTTGTACACATATCAATACTGCAAACCTATGTGTTTGTACTACTGCTCTTATTTACTCGTGTACAAGTAATATTGCTGCCTTGGTGGATTAATACTGCTTCTTGTATCACGATTGCAATACATTTGTGCTGCGTATGTTTCTGGTTTTAGGTTTCTTTGTCACAACATTGAACGCACGAAGGTTTGATTGTTTATGAAAATTAGTACTGATCACTTGCTCATTAATACTGCCCGTTTAAGAGTTGGTACTGCTGTCCTTCCAACGTTTGTACGGCTAGAATAAGTGACAGGTTAGCAACAGTTTAGCGACAGAAAAATGTGTCACTAACCGAATGGGAGGAAGGAGAACCAGTTTAGTGACAGATTGGCGACAGATTAGTAATAGAATAAAGTGTTACTAAATGGAGTAAGTTAATACTGTTGGATTTGCTATTTATACTGCTAGCATATAGCAGTTAATACTGTTAGGTCGTTTCTAGTAGATAATACTGCTCGTACACATTAGTACTGTTGGGCTTGATTTTTAGTACTGCCAGAGTACTTTCTAATATAATTTATAAATCCCTGATTTTTAGGGATTTTATGTTACTCCATATAAAGTTTCTTTGTGCTGATGGATTGGTCAAAGGTATATTAATGCTGCTATATATTCAAGGATATTACTTAGTGCTGCTAATAGTAGTTGTTGTTAGTGCTGCTGTGTTGATACTTGATACTGATGGCCAAGAACATTAGTGCTGCCAAGATACACTTAATACTGCCAATAGATTATTAATGCTGCTATATATCTTTGGATGGTTCATGTTAGTGCTGCTCATAAAAAATTAAAGCTGCCAGTACTAAAGTTCAAAGATAAGTTTATGCTGCTAAGTGTATATGTGTTAGTACTGCTAGGTGTGAAAGCAGGTACTACTGTTTGGTTGATTGGATGATTAGTACTGCTAGCAAGCTTGATTTGGTTAGTACTATTCGTTGGTTATTAGTGCTGCCAGGTTTGTGAGTTAATGCTGCTAGCATTGTCCGATGTGGGACAACAGACGCGTTTAGATCTCGGATAGAACTGTTTCTTACAACAGTTTATTATTATTGGATTTATGGCTATTATTTTGGGATTATTTGAAGATGTGATTACGAAGACAGTTGATTATCACTTATTTGATGTTGTAGTTGAGTTTCATAGATGCGTGTTCTTATCATATCTTAAAGTCGTGTTTATAGCAGGACATTGACTTTAAAGATAACTTGTTCGTGCTTACAATGGTGTGACGAAGACTTGTCAAAATCTAGCAAAGGTGTGTGATTTTTCTTATGGTGCTCAATGCTCACATTTGCTATCACTTAGTATGTGTCTCATAGAAGATGAGGTTTTTGTCAAGAGGTTGCGGTCTACTTATATTTCACAGATTTATTTATAAGTTCGACGTCACGTGGATAGTGCAAGACATAAGACACAAGTTTGGGAGATTCTACTTCTTCATCAAATTCGTTATACTTAGTTTTCTTCATCAGTGATCACTACATAGAGCCTACAGAGTTCGAGATTCAAGAGATGGTAAACATATTGGTTTCAGGGGAAGCTTATTGATTAAATATTTAACCATCTACATGCACCACTTGAGGGGAAGTATTTACAAGTTGCATATCTACAAGAAGACCTCTATTAGATGATTACAAAAAAGGGAAGAAGACTACAAGAGATATGGTTTGCAGCTTATTATGTGTGGTGGCATGTTCAAAAAGATCTTAAGTCAAGGGCAAGCATTGAAGATTGTTTCATACATGAAGATTGTTTTGTAATATTAAATAGAGGAAGATTGTTGGGATCTGAGATTTGATGATTACAAAACTAAATATGCAAAATTGAAGAAAGATGAAACAACAAGGACTTAATGTGAAATATTAAGTTAGCTTTCTATGTAAGCTATGTTTTTTTGTAAACCCTAGCATCTCTAGTATATAAAGAGATGTAGGCGTCTGGTTTTAGATATCCATCATAGTTAGATCTCTCAAATGAGAGTGTAATAGTTAGTTTATGTATTAGTTAGTTTAGCCCCAAGGATCATTTGATCTTGGGGATATAGTGAATAAAGAAAACCTTGAAGTAACTATTATTTTTGTGTTATTATTCCGCTGTGCAAGTTTATTAATCATTGTTACTATATCCTAGATGAGTCTTAATAACGATCTAAGGGGTCATAACAGACTCCACACAAATATTATGTTTCAGAATCACGTTTTGTAACAACTGATTACCTGATTATCCTTTTTCAAAACACAATCTATTTTCAACATGGAACCCCAAACACCTCTTAATTCTTGATACTCGTCGACGTGTCATTTCATGTAAATTATTCTACACGAAGACTAAACATCTATATTTTGAAAACGTTAGCTTTATTTATCCAGAAATAAATACGTTAAAAACAAACTGGGTAAGTACGTGAAATAATACATAAAAAACAAATCGGGTAAACGGATGAGATTTTACTTGTTTAGGTTGTCCGGCTAGGCCATTTAATTAACCCAAATGTACATAATCATACTAGGTTTATCCCAAAACCGTTTCGATCTTTTTCTGGCCACCCCAAGTATACACTTAGCGTGGTTTAACTTAAACTAGTTTGCGATCTATTTCCAGGCTTATAGGATAATGCCACGTGTGAGTTGTTAATTATTTAGGCAAGTACGTAAGGGAGGTCACACAAAATGGAGCAAATTCTAGAAATAGGATGATTTTGAAAAATTATTCTAAAACTAGGATGAGTTCCTTTTCTTATTCTAATTATAGGATTAGTAGCTTTTCTTATTCTAAATGTAGGACATTTGCATTTTTTTTCATACGAACCAACCATTCATTTCTTTTTCCATACCTCATTTCTTTTTCGTTTATGGGTTTATTTTCATCTTTTTGTTTATTAAATCTTTCTCAAAATTAACCGTTTACTTTCGCCATGTTTGGTATAAGGTGACTCATACATGAAAACTCATGAAACAAATGTTTTTCCACCGCACGTGAGTGTGGATGATTTAACGTGAGTGTAGATAGTTTAAACGAAGTTTTTTGTTGAGAGAAACATTGGTGTTTTGAAAACCCGACCAAACCGGCCGGTTAAACCGAGAAAACGACCCGATCCGGTTTGGCCGGATCACTGACTCAACCGGAGAAAACCCGAAAAACCGGGAACCAGAAAAAATTCGGTTCGATTTTAAAAGCACTGAAAACGTTTGACATGATAAGTTAGTATATATATCAATACAATAGCTTAACAAATGTAAACATAATAATATACGTGAATTATGTAATTGACCACGGGTACTTGTTTTTAACCAAAAATGCTAAACTGTTTATAAACTTACATCTAAATAACATGCATGTTTCGGTATATAGTGAAAATAAGAACAAAATCCTAGAATTAGAATGAAAAAGAAAGACCATCCTAGTTTTAGAATAAAGAAAGAAAATCATCCTAATTTTAAAACACATTTCAAAATCAATCCTAGTTATAATTTTTTTTCCACAAAATGCTTATGCATTCGAGCAACCTATCCCACATCATTTTGTGATTCGTTCACGTCATAGGTCGCAAGCGCAATGTGCCTAATCGTGCGACCCATTGGCCAAACTTAGTGCGGTTTTAAATTTTACTACAAGTACTTGGACATATAGCAATTTCATAAAACCAAATACCCATTGGAAAATATCTAGATATTATCCTTGTTTTGTGAGGTCTAAGGTTTAGTTCAAGCACATTCGTGGTTTTCTCTTCGGTATAGGTCCCCTCATTTTAACATCTTGTTGGTGTTGTGTGTCTCCTATCCTTGTATGTTCTTTTGTGGTCTTTTTAATACAGTATATTCTCCTTTCCTTAAAAAAAAATAGAGGGGCCCCATTGGACATCTATATATAACCAAGCCATATCACTTAAACATGCATCCCCATTTGCGAACAATATGGACACAATTCATCAAATGATTGGTGGTCATGAATCCATAGCCGTTGCTTCCATGTGTGCATGGTTTACACCCACCATCCTTTTTTGTGTTTCGAATCTCATAATCGCTACCCTTTTCATTGCTTCAAAATCAAACACCAACACTACAAAACACTACGACCACTACCAACACCATAACCATAACCATGACAACGAAAGTAGTGTCCAAGGATATTCATTTACTCCTCGAATCCCAAAAGTATCTTCATTCCTTGAACGAGCCAAATCTATTAATTTATCATCATGCATCCCCACCATCATCACAACCAAAATTGTACCTTGCGAAAATACATCTATATCCAAAACCGCAAAATACACTTCACTAAGTCGACTCGCTCAGTCCATACATTTCCCATGCAGCTACGATACTCAACCCGATTCACCACGATATCCATCTAATAAAAAACCATACACTCAAATGTTCACAAACTTAACGGGTCAACTCGCCCAAGTTCCATCTATAGTCCAAGTCAAAAGATTCAAATCCAAGACTCCTAAAGAGAAGATTTCAGCTGTCGAGATAAAAAAGACACGTAGCGAGGTAAGGCATGTGTCGGACGATGAAGATGACGTGAACATGCGACGACCAGAAACAGCGAGGGCTAGACGAAACGCTGATGACGACGCAAAAGCCGAAAACTTTATAACCAAGTTTAGGGAACAACTCAAGCTACAACGTATGGATTCGATTAATAGGCATAACGACATGTTAAGACCTTCAAGTTAGAACTTGTCGTGCGATATTGTTTTAGCCCCGTGTAGATGATATTATTAGAATGATGTTTCATTGTATTAGCTGGTTGATTATGGAATATATGTACTTTAACTATCGATGGATTAGGTAAGTCCCCATTTTAGCAGTAAAAATATTAAATATTGTTTGCATGCAGATCATGAATTGACCCATGTTAATTCAGAAGGAAAAAAACCGTTTATGTGCTACGATCAAATTTATTTAAAAGTGAAGATATTAAATAAGATAAGGTGCTACTTTAAAATATTTAAATCTCTACAAGTTTATAAACTTATAAAAAAGATAACAACGAAAAATGAAAGTGATCTCATTTGAACGTTGTTGTAAATTTAAGGATAAATGACAAAAAAAGTTACAGGAAGTTAGTGATCATTTGCAATTGAGGTTTCCTCCCTTTTTTTTGGCACAAAATGTAGCAAGTTTATTTCATTTTTTTTTCTTTTAAATTTAAGTATTTTCGTTAAATATTTAACAATTATCCGTTAATTTTAACGATTATCCGTTAAATTTACATTTTAAGTTCACGACTGCGCCGCCACTGTCTTCCAAACAATATACGCCTCATGAAAAAGCAAACTTTCGAATGTGCAAAAACTTAACGGGTCTGATGTCAATGGTCGAGAAGATCCATTAGACCGAGTCAAAAGATTCAACTCCAAGACTCATAAAGAAAAAAGATGTCAATGGTCGAGAGAAAGACTAGACACGTTCCAAGGCAAGGCATGTGTCGGACGATGAAGATGACGTGAACATGCGACGACCAGAAACAGCAAGGGCTAGATGAAACACTGATGACGATGCAAAAGCTGAAAACCTTATAACGAAGTTTAGGGAACAACTTAAGCTACAATGAATGGGTTCGATCGATATGTATACATGTTGAGACCTCCAAGTTAGAACTGTCGTCAACATTGTTTTCGCCTAAGTTTAGATAATATTATTAGAAGAATGTTTCATCAATAATTTAATATTTGCTCGTTAGTTGCAGAGGATATGTTTATTAACTATGGATGAATTACGTAAGTCTCTATTTTAGTAAGTAGTAAACAATTCAATACTTGTGTTGCATGCGACTTATTATATTGCGAGCAGATAATAAATACATATAATCTTATTTCCATTAGAGAGCTCGGTGAGCTATGGTATCCGCTCGTTATTGACGATAAATGGTACTAATGACGTCGTCATAGGGTATCGGCGAACGCATCATTGACACGCCATTGATACCATCGCCAGACAATTCACATCTCGTTATTCGTTTTTTTATTTTCAAGTGGGTATTGTGTTTGTGTGTTAGTTTTGTGTTTGTGAGTTTTTGTGTTTGTGAGTTTTTGTGTTTGTGTTTGGTTTTTCTTTGTGTGTTTCAGGTGGACATGGAGAAGAAGACGAGTAATATCTCTTTTTTTTTCTTTTTTTTTCATTTTCCACCTTTTTGTTTTGTATCTTTACATTTTAGTTCATAATATGTTTGCAATGTTAGTCCTAAGTTATTTTTTTTAATCTTTTAAATATATAAAATTTGGTTTAAATGTATGAAATTTAGTTTAAATGTATAAAATAAAATGTGTTTGTTTTAAAATAAAGTGAAAATAAATAAATGTTGTGTGTCATACGAATAAATGTCTATTGGTTTTTTTTTTTGCTAAGAATGAGTTTTAGTTATTGGTTTGTTATTGAGAGGGTGTTGAGTTAACGTTCCAATAAAATGTTGGCACAAGCTCACCTAACTCTCTTATTAGCATTAAAATAGAATTTACATATTGATTTGACCACTCGTGTAACTCTCAAATCCATAACTACTTTAAAAAGAATGAAAACAGTTTAAATAAGGCAAATCGTATAAAAATGTCATCATCTTAGATTCAATTTCAATTAAAGGTACTAATATTTTTTTCTCAATTTAATGTACCGGTTCTTATTGTTGTTGCAATGTTGGACAATTAACAGGTTTGCAGGTTATAAAACAATTTAAAATACCAAACACCCCTTTATGTCTTATTACACTGAATTCCTTGTCACAATACATCATGCACATGAATTAAAATATGAAACTTCACATAAAAATTACTCTTAAAGAACTAATTTTACAACATAAAAACAAAAAATTTTTATACGAACGACACATATTTTAACTATTTAATGATAAAGAGCTTATAAAAATAAAATAAATCACCAGCGAATAACCACAAATTCTCTAAAAATTTTAACCAACAAAAAACTTAATTTTCATCTCTATCCTAAAATTAAAAAATTTTTTTGATTTATTATATTATTTTTATAATAAAATATAACAAAAACGATTTCACACACACCTGAATGTCGATCAGACACGTATGTGTTATAAAAGAAGCCCACACCTCTCACACTATATAGAATACCCAAATATACCGCTCCCGTCATCTATTGCCACCGATCGTCACGCACTCGAAAGTGCCAGCAAGATCACTAGTATCCCTCTAGTCTCTTCACTCTCCTGTCAATATCAGCACATCATCAACGCTCGGATTGATCTCCGCCCCTCTCCGTCCTCACTTCTCAGCCAAACTAGCGATATGTACTGAAGAATTCACACTATGTCGCGAGTGATGATCTATACATATTATACGGCAACTGTGAGTTAAAGATATCACTGTATACCTCTGTCTAATACCATACGTCACTCATTCGTCTGTTAGGAAGGCTGTCCGAGACATAGGACAGATGTTATAGTAAATAATAATTAACTAGCTCACACTGTATTGATATAAATAGGATATGTAGACAAACTGGACCTATAGAATATAAGTGTTTTCGAGGTCACAAGTGTTGTGGCGCAAGTTATCTCGTATACAGTCTATAAACAGATACTCACCATGAATTACCTATATAATATATATCAAGACTCGGTGCTACTGTCGTTAGCACCCACTGCCCACACCTGACGATAGACGCTTCATAAATTACCTGAATTGCTCAATTGCACACCCGATAGACCTTCTCGTGCAGTACATATCATGCTACAATTGACGCATCTCGTAAAATCTCGACCACGGCTCGACACCATCAACGCTAAAAATTAAACCTAAGTTGAGTACCAATTTTACTTCATGATTCTGGTCCCCGTTTTCAACTAACATATCCATGAAACTACCTTTTTTAAATTGGTCTTATTTGAATAGATCCAAGAATTAAAAAGTGTTATGTGACACTAACACTAAATTGAGTGAAAATAAAAGACTCTCGTCAAACAAATATAAACGCATAATAAGTTTGCAAGTAAACTACTAAAGTCGTTGATAAGATCATAGAGCAAGATGAGTTCAAAACAAGGATAAATTTCCTTCTTAAATGTTCAAAATAAATGTGAAACTTTAAAGCATGTATTTCGACTAACATTCTCTTATATAGTGAAGTATAAGGATGTCACGTGTGAGTGTTGAGATGTGTCAAACGTCTAATAGAAAATTAAAACTTTCATTAAATGTTTCTATTTTTGAAAATTACAACTACGTTGCTTTGTGAACAAATTCTGATAACTGCTCCTCTTTTTCACTAACTATATTTGATTTGACTATATGTCAAAAGGAACTTTATCTCACTTGTTTTTTCCTTTTAAAAAAGTCCCGCCTAAATATTATAAGAGATATTTCATGCTATGTTATGTTGGAGAATCAAAGAGCTGAATGTCGATCATCAGGGTATTGTCAACCCGTGATGAACCTTTGTCCATCAGCTCCAGTTGCTTCTACGTACTAGCTGATCCGTATCAACTAGAAGGTATGTTTTCAAGTTATCTTTGATTCTTTGACAATGTCTTTGACTTGAATTTCATTGAAGTGGTTCATTGATTTCAATATCAACGTGTCTTGTTAATTGTTGGATGATTCCATTATTAGCGAGTTTTTTATATTTAGTTTAATTTATGTTTAAATCTAGTAAGTAAATTTTAAGCACTGAAGTAACCCAACAACTTCTGTTTTGGGCATGTTTTGTAAGTTACCTATAAACAACGGATTATAAATCATACGATCTATTTAACAAGATACTAAACAACATTACAAAAAACGACAAAATAGCGCCAGTCTTTTGGCGGGCTTGTTTTGGCCCAATATAGTGGTCCGGTCTAGTAGCCCGTCATGTGGTAACTATTAGTATTGCTATGTGATATTGATAAGACCCTCTCTAGAACCATCTTTATCCCCATCCCCAAAGTTCCACCGGACTCCCACCAATTTTGCGGTGCATCTCCTCACACTAATGGTTTACTTTACAATTGTAAGCTGAAATATTGTAAACTAGCGGATTAACAAATATTTTATGAAATTAACAACATGATTGTAAACTAGCGAAAACACGTTTACAATTGTATGTTTTTTTAATTTCATAAAATATTTCAGTTTACAATTGTATGTTTTACTTTAATGGATTATTCCTATGTATGTTTTACTTTAATGGATTAAATATTTGTATGTGTTTTTATATATTTATGTTTTTATGATATGCAATGAAATTATTGCACATGAAAGAGTTGTATGTTTTACATTGTTTAACCTTCTATATATACATATCAAACAATATGAAAAATTATGACATGTTCATTATCCCTCATGTTAAGCATTATTTTAACCCTAATTGAAGTATATTTATATCAGTGTATTTTATGTTTTTTTGATATGGGTTTAGCTTAAAAGTTTAATTTTTTAAAGTGCTTAAGAAAATTAGGGGTTTTAGTTTTTATGTTTTGATTAGTTAGAACCTAAATTTATTTGTGTAATTGACGGGTTGGGTTGTTGATTTTCAGAAGTAAGAAGAGTTTATTCAATTTAACTGAAGATATGAAAGAAGTCGATGATAGAGATCGAGGTACCCAGACCACGGCTCGGGTGCGTTTAGACGTGTTATGTTTAAGTGGAAAAGTTGTCTTAAAGTAGGTTGAAGCTGATTATGGGATTAAGATGTTTTGGAAAACCATGTCTAATCGTGTGTTTTGGATTTTCCCGGTGACATAGCGTGTCATTTGGGTAATTAATATTTTGACATGTTTATTTTTCTGTATCAATTTGTTTTTTTGCTCACTTCTTCTCTTTTTTCATTTTGATAGGTAAATTAAATGATTAATAAAGGCAAGGAATTGAATGAGGCAGAATTAATCGTCATTTTTTGGCGTCTGCGCGAGGCTCAGTACAGGTTTGGTGTTACCCTATTTCGTTTACAGAGAATGTATAAAAAGCTTTTTCAAATAATAGTTTGGTCATTAATAGTTATTGATAATATAGCATAAGTAGACCAAACCCAAGTTTACATCGATTTTAATCAACTCAACTCCATCTTTAATTAATATATTTTTTTGCTATTATTATCAGGTTGAGATCATTTGCGACCTACTGTAAGACAAGAGTATTACAGTGTATGGTCCATTAGTCGATTAGTCAACCGTTAGTTGGCTAGCCGGTTATTAGTGAATGTCTGCAAGAACAGTCTCCGTTGTCTTCTTTAGCCTTTGGCAATGTAGTTGTTATAAGTGCGCACGCAGACAACATCAAATCTGAAGGTATGTAATGTTTCTTACTTCTTGCATCACTGCTATTTATAAAAGTGTTTTTTAATATCTTTTCTAACACTTTTCTTCATGGACAGCAATGGGCGCGTGTGAACCTTCTTTTTCTAGTTGTAACCTCCACAAAAGGTTAGCCCAGCAAAATCAACCAAGGCCATAGCCGCGTCCTGAGTCTAATGCACGAAATATAAGGACACGTCTTTTGACCGATTATTCAGATGCAACTGTAGCCAACATTAAAATAGTTCACTAGTCTTTCTTTGAGTACTGAAGACGGGGAAACCAAATCTATTGACACTGAAGGTAAATATTCTTTGTGTTTTTTATTTAACGTGCCATCTTAGTTTCCATCAGTGTTTTTCTGCTTTTTATTCGCTGCAGTGAATGCTATCTTACACTTTGTTTTACAGACATCAACGGACATGTGTCAACCTGCTCCTTCTAGTTGTAGGCGACACAAAAGGTCAGGCCATGTACAGAGTCGCGGTCTGACTGATCATTCAGATACCACTGTTGACAACAATGAAACTGTACGCCAGATTTTGAATACTAGGGGAGGGGAATTCAGATCCGCTTACACTAAAGGTACATGTTTTTTTTAATGTAACATTGCGTTCAAGCAAATCTTTCTTATTTTAGTGCTTTCACTGGACGGTTGAATAACATTCTGCCAACTATTGATTGTAGGTGTGTCGTCGGCTTATATTGATTTAGGCCACCGTAATCAATGTTGTCAACATTATGGAGCCACGTTCTGGTATAGGAAGTATCTTAAAGGTCAACAAAAAAGTTGAATAACTTCACTTTTTCAAGCCAATTATTAAGATCGATAGCAATGAGGAGATGAGCATTGTTAGCCTTACTATTTTGTAAAGTTTTGCATCTTACACGTGAATTGGGCTAGCTATGAACACTGCGTGATACTCAGGGGTTATTATTGTAAACTAGAGATAGTTAGTCTTGTGATAGGCTATAAATACCCCTCATGACTCTCCATGAGGGGTGTGGATGTTCATTGTATTTTTCCTTTTTTCTCTTTCTAATCTAATATTCTCTTTGTGTTCATCTCACCCTCTATCTCCTTTCTCTTACTAGAAACAACATGTCTTATCGTTTGTTCTTTGATCAACCAAGACTTCCCGAAAAGGTGAATCATGAGTCTTACAAGTGGTATCAAGAGCCAAGGAGCATTTTGTGTTTGTGTTTGGATTGATTCGTGGGGTTTAGAAGACGTTTTTAAGTTATATATTCGATCCAAAAAGTGCCACAAATTTTGATGATAAAAATGTTAAAGTTTGTGTTTTTATGATGGATAAAGCTTAAATATAATGAGTTTTGCAAAAAAATTCAGGAAAAAACATCAAAAATTAAGGTTTTTAGAGGTTTTTTAAGTTTTTTGGTCGTATGGTACTTTTTAGCAAAACATGTGATTTGGAAGACTCAACATGCGATTTGATCACAAAACCTGCGATTTGGCATGTGCGATTTGGCACAAAAACTGCGATTTGGCATGTGCGGTTTAGCACAAAAACTGTGATTTGGCATGTGCAGTTTGGCACAAAACCTACGATTTGGCACAAAAACCTGCGATCTGATCAATAGAAGTGCGGTTTGATCCAAAGTTTGACTAGTCAACTTAGGCAATTTGACCTATCATTTAGGCGATTTGACCTAGTCAACTTACGCAGTTTGACCTCTCCATTGGGCAGTATGACTTAGTCAACATTTGCAGTTTGTCTACATTTCAAGAGAAGTTTGACTTATCAACTTGAGCAGTTTGAGTTGTCAACTCATGCAGTTTGACTTGTCAACTCATGCGGTTTGACTTGTCAACTCATGCGGTTTGACTAGTCAACACATGCGGTTTGATCAATTAACCTTCAAAGTCAAATTCATTTACACCACAAGCCCTTATTCCACGATTATACTTCCATGACAACGTTATCTAGACAATGTTTATCCGGTAACGATAATTCATTACAACATTTGTCCTAGATTAACAACATTCAATCAAAACACAACACTAAATGCTAAAACGATCCTTATCAAGATTCACCTTCACTCTTAATGGCTAGTATTGACAGTTAATGACTACGGGGTTTTTCTATGATGTTACTTATTTGGGATTAAAGTAGGATTTCACAGGGAGTGTACTTATATCGTCTTTGATTCTTTCTTTCTCCATAACGAAGATGACTTGTTCGGGCATATACGGTTTGTGATGAAGACTTGGATATCTAGTTGCTTTTGTGATTCTTTCTCTCTATACCCACAAAGTAGCTATCACTTAAAGGAGTTACATTGTAGTACTCAGTGTCTCACGTAGTTGAGGAGATTTCAAGAGGTGTTGTGTTTTTATATACTTTTGGGTTTAGGTATATGGTACTTAGAGATTTGCCTCTGCATCATTCTTCATCACGAGGATAGTACAAGATTAAGTCACAAGTCTGGGATTTTGCTTCATTCTCAGGTTCGTTATATCGGGTTGTCTCCATCAGTGGTCATCAGTATTAGCCGCCAGAATAGATAAGGGGATTTGGATTGGGTTGATCAAGAGAGATTTGTAAAGAGAGTACGTTTCGACATCATCTCACATAGTATTGCTTATGCAATTACGGGTATATGAAGCTAAGTAAGCAGTTCCAGTTGATATATGATGTACACATGTGTAGGATGATTCCTTAGTTAGTCATCATCCTAGAGGGAGAAATGTGTACATCCGGTACTTAGTTGATTTTTTATGTTACCGTTTTGATGTTATAGTTTTGACTACTTAGTGGGATAAATTGCTTTCACTCGGGACTTAGTTGATATACGATGTACACATGTGTAGGATGATTCCTTAGTTAGTCATCATCCTTGAGGGAGAAATGTATACATCTGGTACTTAGTTGATTTTTATGTTATCGTTTTGATGTTACAGTTTCGACTACATAGCGGGATAAATTGCTTTCACTCGGGACTTAGTTGACTTAGGTGAAACAATTTAAATAGGTACATCCGGGATTTAGTTGACTTTGGTGTTACCGTTTTGACTACATAGAGGGATAAATTGCTTACACTCGAGACTTAGTTGACATTGGTGTAGCAATTTATATCAACACTTTCTTGGAGGGATAAAAGTGTATTTCTGGGTCTTAATTGATTTTGGTGCTACGGTTTCGACTTCGTAAAAGGGATAAAGTGTGTACTTTAAGACTGGAATGCTTCCTAAGTGAGTCAATGTTGATGATATCATTCTTTCCCGTAGATTTTCCCAAAATGAGATAGGTCTTTGAGCCGAGCCGAAGGAGGTTGTATGACTCAAGACGAGTGCATTAATTCTTATCTGTCTCAGGGGTGTCTATTTGGGAGGGAGCTGAAGAAAAGTGCCTACTAGTTGGGAGGGAGTAAAAACTCAACTATATACTACATGCTGAAGAAATAAAGATAGAGTATTCAAGA
This sequence comes from Tanacetum coccineum, assembly GCA_026074375.1. Taxonomy (NCBI): domain Eukaryota; kingdom Viridiplantae; phylum Streptophyta; class Magnoliopsida; order Asterales; family Asteraceae; genus Tanacetum; species Tanacetum coccineum. The sequence goes on from BQNB010058817.1 coordinate 20,505, forward strand.
AGATCAAGGTCTTTGAAGACAATCTCAAAGAATACTGGACTGAGCATTTCAAATTTTTAGTGCAGAGTTTAAGGTTTGTTGTTACAAGCTATGGTGTAGCAAATCTACTGATACAAGATGATTTAGCACTTTGGGCTGTTCTAGGATCCATTTTAAATGTTCTATTATCATTCACACCGGAGCAGCTTATAAACCAGGAACGATCAAGAACGATCTGATCCTGAAGGGTGTTCAGGCCTAGGAGTGCCATCTACGCATGCCCGATCCATTTCATTTGGTGTCGCGTTAATCATTCTTTCAAGTAACCCTCTTTTACCCTTTATGCATCCAACTTCATTCCACTATTTCATTCATGATTGTAATGTTTTAATTATGAGTTTGACAGTTAATTAAGTTAATGAATGGCTAGGAATAAATATTGGAAATAATTAAAAAGGTTGAACGTGGTGTAATGAAGGACCACGTTGAAAGAAATACATGATACCAATTCCCCTCTCTATTTGTTATAGAATACTTATTGGGGTTGTTTCTACGTTTGATCTAAATATAGTGTGGTAATTTCTACATGTAATTTGTGCCAATAGATTTTTTGGTATCGATGTATTTCTTTCAACGTATTTTGACATGTCATGACATTTCAATTTGGGCAGCTCATATCACAACTTCAAATGTAAGTAATGATCATAAAAGGATACAAAAATAGATAAATGTCTGTGTGGATCGGCCTACCCTGTTTTACCAAACTACCTACTTTCCCTAAAAAAATGATGAAACTCACATACTGTGTCTACGTACCAGTTACTTTATAATGAAAAGTAGCTTTAAACTGTTTTTACGCACTCTGAAATTGAACCCATGGGATTGCCATATAAGAAATGTATTATCACTATGTTGTATTCTAAGTTAGCTTACTTGGATTTTTGTTACGGTTTGTCACGAACCTTTAACTGTATAATAAGCTTTAATACAAAATTAGATAAATGTCTGTGTGGATCGGTGTAACCAGTTTTACCAAACTACTTATTTTCCTAAAAAGAATGACGAAACTGACATACTGACAGTACATAAACGATAATCATATTAAGTAAGCTCATATTGTAGGATTTCTGTTTAACGTTATAACTGTAACATACTTAAGTTCACCAAGACTTAACTGTGTCTTTATGCACGTCTGCTTTCTCAAAAAGTTAACTCGAAAATGTTATGTCAATGGTACACACATTTATTGTTCGTTTGATGGGAAAGAAAGATAAAAGAAAAGAGAAACACATTAGGCTTCTGTTGTTTGAAAGATGTATGTAAGAAAACACAAACCTGAGATTTGATTACTTGGTATGTTGTTAAAAATGATGTGAATGTAAATTTCTATCTAATGTTGATTCTTTGTTCATATTTAGTTTGTGTTAACTGATAAAATGTAAACGAAAATATGTTAGCCCTCGCCGCAACGCGCGGGTCATGTTCCAACTCGTTCATTCTAATTAATATTGTTTCACGTTAATTAAGAAGAAAAAGTATAATTTATGTGCTAGGAATAAATTTATCTAAAAGTGAAAATAGTAATAAAGATGAGGCGCTACAGCCGCCACTTTTAGAATATTTATATCTCGACCAATTTATCTATCTATACTTACTATCTAATATAATAAGCTTTTGTACAAGTCTTTTGAAGCACCAAAATTAAATGCTCCATTTAATATTTTGATCTGTCATTCCATATTTAGAGAAGTTGTACAACACCTTATTGCACTAATTTATAAAAAATTCATTTGAGACACATTGATAAACCTTTTGAAGATAGTTTCAACCCCATCTTTAATGTATCCGATCGATTAGGGCGAGTCTTCTCCAACACAATCAATTCTGTTCAAAATTAAAAACAGTTTTTAAACCCTCTTATTAATATCAGTTTCAATTCTTCCATTAGGTCAAGGATTCAAAAAATATATCCAATTTAAAACACCATTAATCCATTACAATTCCAAAAATCATTCTATGAGTTTCAGCTCTTACATTGTGTAAGTTTTGATTCTTCTTTGATTTTCTTTGTTTCTATTCAAATGATATGATTGTTTATGTTAACATAATTTCAACGATTCTAAAAAGTATATTGATTGTTTGTGTTAACATAATTTTAACCAGATTCAAAATCACCATGGATGATCTTGAATTCCGCCCAATAATTTTGGTAAGTTTTAATTGTATGAATTGATTTGATTTATATTATTGCTAATGTTTTTATGTTTATGATGTAAAACCAATAATCCAATTAAATCATTATTGTATCAAAACCCTAAATAAATAGGGAAAGCTGCTTTTATGAATCGTTTATAATCTATTTGTTCGAATCTATCTATTGTAATTTTGCAGATCACTATTATAACATGTTTGGTGCATTAGAGAAAACATTTACACGCTCAAATGTAAATGCGAGGTACGGGTACTTCTCTAATCTTCATTTCATTAAATTTATCGATCGACACTTTTTAGAAGTGAAGTTGTTATATTAGTCTTTGAGTAAACACTTAGGGGTGTTGATATATATACAGCTTTGATTTATATTGATATTTATACAACTTTGTATGGTTATAAGTCTTATTGAATTGTTGATGTCAATGTTATTCTTTTACATACAAACATATACTACCCTTTAATTAGTTATCAATTCCGGCTATATATGTACAGGTTTGTATAACGAAGTTGCCTTGGTTGTAGAGCTTTTTGAATATACTCAGTTGCAGAGCTTTTTGAATATTTATATTACAACGACGACGAGAAACATTTGTAAGTGCTACACCACTGTATTTGCTTCAATGTGTTATGCTTTGTTTCTCAACATTTATAGGTCGTTGGAAAGCTTAAAGAGCTACATCTCCAAATCTCTTATTAAAACTTTACTATTATTGTATTCAATAGACCAATAATCAAAGAAACTGTTCTTGAAATTACTTTTTGAATTTTTTTATTCTATTTTCATCTGGAATTTCATGTATAATAAATCTTTTAGTTGTTCAAATTTTGTAAAATAAATGGGGTTAATGACAGTTGTAAATGGTTAGGTAAAATGGTTAATTGATATGTTTTGATTTTTTTTATGAATTTCTAAAAATAAGTTTCGCATTTAAATTTTTCGGTCAAATATCTTTGTGTTAAACATGGTAGTGAATAAAGTTAATATCATTCTCATAGAAAATAGTTGACAATGATGGTTGTATGATTAGGCAAAATATTTTTTAGGTAAAATGATTACCCCGGTAAAATTGCATTAATCACAAAGAAACGTTTAAGTATAATGGAATGTGGCTGAGTACCACATTTACCTTAAGTAAAAACTTGAACTTCCACTACCACGATTGTGACATGCCACAAATCGGCTAAGCCTAACTATACGAGATTAACCAATAAAAGTAAAGGCCTAAACTATGCATAATCTTCCAAGTCGAACAATAAGACAACCAACCATAGAGAAGGATCATTCGAGCTGGCCCTTCAAAAAAACAAACAGCATCACGCATGAATAAACAGTTCATTATCAACCATAAAGCCTAAATGACCTAGGCATCTTCCATCTTGCAAGCAACATACTAACCATGGTGATATTTTTAAAATGAAAAAGTAAGAAGTTTAAGCCGAACCATAACCATGATTATGTCACACACCTCTTCCGGGGACTTCTTCACATTCTTAAACACTCTATTATTCTGCTCCAACCAAATGTAATAAGAAGAAGCATCCAAAAATGAGCTTACCAAATATACTCCTAGCCATTCTCTTGTTCCTCATGGGCAGAAGATAGCCAAGAATATCATGCAAAACAGGAGGCACAAGCTCCATACCTGCTAAGTCACGCACATAGCACCACACCTTTGACGAAAAAGGGCATTCAAAAAAGAGATGCGAATGAGAATCTTGTTGGGAATCACACAAAGCACAACAAAACAGGTTTAAGTCGGTGTCAACACCAACATCCCATTGCCTCATTCGATCATGCGTTTTGAGACTATTGCGCATTACCAACTAAAGATGAAATGCATGCCTAGGGATAGCATGCGAGAACCAAACAATACTAAACCAATCAACCTGTTGGCCTCTCAGCCTAAGTTCCTCCCATGCCTAAGCAACCGAAAATGTCGAGAGCAACCCATTACTATCACGTCATTGCCTCTCACCAGTCCTAGAATCAACGAGACATGGAACATCAATCATCCCCAGTTCTGGGGCTTTTTGAATCCATAATTGAGGCCAAGACAAAGCCCCATTCGTTATCATGTCAGCCACATTATTTTTGATATGAAAACCTTCCCTAATGATATCTCTAGTGGACAAAAATCAAATTAAGGGGCACAAATCACACCAGTTGTCATACCAAAGAGATGTATTAATACCATTTCCAATTTTAACCTAAAAGAAAGGTCTCACAATGTCCCGAAGTTGGAGGAGTTTAAGCCAACCCCAACTCCTATTTGCCTTCAAAGGAATATCCCAAAATGTATGCCCTCGCAATTTGTAAGTATTTATCCATCAAACCCATAGAGATTCTTTATTAGACATAATATTCCATACATGCATAATCATTAATGCAATGTTAAAAACATCAAGACTACGAAGACCAAGGCCTTTGTCCCTTTTAGGAAGACAAATATCATCCCATGCAACCTTTGCATTTCCCTGTTTGTATTCACCATTACACTACAAAAAACCGTGTATAAGCTGTTGAATATCATAGATAATACCCTTTGGGATAACAAGAATAGAAGCCCAATACACATGCATAAAAGAAATAACAGACTTACAAAGTTGAAGTCTTCCAACAAAAGATAAAGATTTATTCTTCCAATCTCCAATCTAGTTTTTAGATTTTTCAACAAGAATTTTGCAATCCTTATTTTTAAGCCTCGAAGAAATAAGAGGAACACCAAATATTTAACCGGGAGATCTCTTTCAGAAAACAACATAATACATAAGATAGCATGTTTCACATGATTACGAACATTGCAAAAATAGGCCGTGCTCTTAGGTAAACTCAGGACAAGACCCAAGGTCACTTTGAATTCCTCAAGAGACTCCATGGTTACACGAGTTGATTCAACATCCCCCCTCCCCCGCATAAAAATGAAGAAATCATCTGCAAAACAAACATTACTAATCTCGAGCTCCTCACAATGCTTATGATATCGAAAAGAATCTGAAATTTGAACCCTTCTTTTTAGAATAAGCATCAAAACCTCCATCAGGATAGTAAAAAGATAAGGAGAAAGAGGATCTCCTTGTCTCAACCCCCTCTTCCCCTTAAAGAAACCATGTATATTTCCATTAATACTAAGAGAGAAAGATATAGAGGAAACACAAGCCATAATCCATCTTACCATAGTATTTGGAAAACCAAAACATACAAGTATGTTCTCCAAGAAAGCCCAATCCACCGTATCATACGCTTTCTGAATATCAACCTTAAAAGCACATCTCGAGGGACCACGGTTCCTATGATAATTATGCATGAGCTCCTGCGTAATAAGAATATTATTCGAAATCCGCCTACCCGGAACAAACGCAGATTGGTTATCACTAACAACCTCCTTAATACCCTCCATAATCCAGTTAGTGAGAATTTTGCTTATGCATTTATAGATGACATTACAACATGATATAGGACGATAATCATTAACTCTAAGAAGGGTGGATACCTTAGGAATAAGCGCATGAAAAGTATTGTTTATCTCCTTAAGAAGACGCCCATTAGAGAAAAAATCACGCACCGCATTACAAACGTCGTCCCCAACAACACTCCATCCCTTCTTAAAGAAAGCAGAAGTGTACCCATCAGGACCCGGGGATTTATCATCCCTAATACCAAACATAACCGCTTTAATTTCTTTGTTAGAAACATCACGAACCATGTTAGAAGTAGAAGTAGCAGAAATCCTGTTAGTGAACAAGCCCGCAACATTCAACTCAATACAAGTCATAGACGTGCCTAAGAACTGTTCATTATGCGAAACAAATACTTCTAGAACATGAGAACCCGAGACCTCAACATTATTAGAATTCTAGACGACTTTGATCCTACTTCTTTGATTCTGACATTTAATCTTCTTATGAAAGCAGGCCGAGTTAGAATCACCCACCTCAATCCAATCAATTTTGGCTTTCTGTTTCATAAAATGTTCCTCTTCACTCTATAGCCTCATTAAAGGCTTGAATATACATACTTTCCTCCTCATGAAGGTTAGTATCAGCCAGGTTAAAATCCAAGTCCTTTGAACCTGATCCAGCTCAAAACGAATCTTATTCACACGCTCATGTAGGTTACCATGATCGTGTAATAATTTCCGAAGCAGTTTCTTCAACATTTTCAGCTTGGAAACGACTTTAAACATGTTATGCCCCTCCACATTAACACTCCATTGCTGCTCGATCACCTCCGAAAACTTACTCTTATAAGCAAGAAAATTGAAGAACTTAAAATGGTTTAGGTTTAGGAGATGAGAGATTCAGAATCTTTAAAACTGCGGGCGAATGATCCAAAATCCTATATGGTTGAAAGATAGCAAAGGCACCTGGAAACATGTCCATAAACTCCATATTTCCCATAATGCGATCAAGCTTCTTTTGAATGCCACTTCCACCTTTCGGCTTTTGGTTCCATGTATAGTGAATGCCTAATGAATTAATGTCCATAACTTCAATCTTTGAGGCACAATCTTTAAATTCATACATTGCAGAATTCAGAGAAGATGATCCCGCATATATATCCTCCATATTAAGCGCAACATTGAAGTCGCCCATAAGAACCCAAGGCAACCCACGAACAGCCAACTTATTAAGCTTAAGCTCACTCCATAGCACACGTCTTTCAAATTGTAAATTACCTGTGTAAATAAAAGAACAAAACATGGTTTTGTTAGTAGCCTTGTGAAAGACCTTCACATGAAGGGCTTGCGACGACTGTGATATAACCATAAGATGAACAACGTCCACATTCCACCCTACAATGATACGGCAGCCACGTGAACACAAAGCAACATTAGACGTCCACTCCCAACATCGAAACACCTTAGAACAAATTTTAGTTAAAGAAGACAAGTCCACATGAGATTCTAAAATAGCGCAAACACTAAGTTGATTCTCATTCACAACTTGGCGAACCTCCGATTGTTTAGGGGCACGGTCTAAGCGTCGAATATTCCAAGCCGCAACACTAAACATTAAAAACATCTTCGGAGGGAGTGCTTGCCCCTTTGGAAATAAACGGAGTCTCTTCAACAAATGTCTCTTCTACTTTGCTCTCAGAATCCTCATCATTTGGAGTCGCATCTCCAAACGAATCAGACTTAGTATTCCCTCCACTTGACTCACCTATATTAATCTTACGTAAGAGGTCATCATGTTCTCGTAATGTATCAAAATTGTTTTCAGCTCCACCACATTAATAGGTTTCTCCACAGCATGTTTAGTAGAGTTCTTTTGAGTTTGGACAGGCCGGTACTCAAAGTTATTAGGTTTGTTAACGCGCAAGCCCACAAAACTTCAATTTTCTTTGAGTCATTACTTTTACCTTTGTTTTTCCAATTCACAACATGAATAAAACCATCATCTTTTACTTTCGCAGTATGGTTAGGCTTCTCATGAAAAAATTTAGACATTGATCAGAACCATGACCAAAAATGTGACATTCAAGACATATTGGAGGTTTCCATTTGTATTCTACTCTAATTATTTCCAACGTGTGACATGGTCCCTCATCCTCAATGATAGGGACAACCATAGTTACCTCTTGCTTAAGTTCCTTTTTCGCGCTAACCTCAATCAGTGCCCTAGCAAAACCAATCCGTCCCCAAACCTCAACACACATAGCACTAGTGAAAGCATCCAGCATGGATGGCTTGCCTATTTGGGTGGCAATAAGGCTAAGGCCATCTTCTGAATACGCTACAACAGGCACTTTATGTAGTTTCACCCATACCGGCACCTTAGTCACAATGTCCTTAGATAATGTCAAATTTGGGGTCCATTTGTTTAGGATAAGATGAGTGTTTCTAATCAACCAAGGTCCATTCTCTAAAACCTGTTCCAACCCACTTAGAAAGGCAAATTAAAAGTAGAAAACCCATCGTCATCACTCATAATCTTCTGGAATCCAAACTTAGCCCACGTATTTGTGACGTAGTTTTTAACAAGAGGGAAAGCCACCCTTTTCCCAACGAAAAACCCCACCAAGGAATTAACAAATATGTTTTTAGCAGCTTGAACAACAGCTACAGGAAGAACACAATCAGATTTTTCAACTATATCAGGATTTACCATAGTCCTAAAGTTCACTTTAGGAGAAACTTTCGACGAAGATGAACCATTAACAACGTTAACAAACGAATTTGACTGAGGAATTTTAGTCACATCACTTGTCTACTTCATTGCATTAATCCCAGGATCTTCCCATCCTTTAAGCGTTTAAGAACCCCTAACATCAGTATTAGATGGCTGAGAAGCTTCATTAATATTCATGATATGAGACATCTTAGAAGTAAAAGTATTCAAAATCAAATTTATGTCCTCCTCTCCCTCACCCTTTTTCATAAACTGAACCAGTATGCACCCAATAACCACCAGGAAGGCAAAAAGAAACCCTAAAAATTAGGGTTTTGACACGTTGATAATCGCAGGCCCTAACCACCCTTCATTAATAACAAAACTCTTGAATTAAATAATGATTGAAAGCCCTAACCTTAGACGATTGAAACAGAAATCGCCTAGGGTAGGGAGAGAATTCTATGATTAGGCAAATTCACTAAACCAAGATCAGATTCTTTTGAGGAAAAGGATGTAGACATGTAAATCGGCTGCGAAAGCATCCGTCGAGTGAAGTGAGATCATCAGTGAAGTATCTTGTGAGGTTAGTCGTCAATTTTGGACATAAAGGTTGTGGAAAACTTACGTATAATTGTTTTTCTATATTGTTTTGTTGTTCTTTGTTGTTATAGGAAATGGAAGTAATAGGTGGATTAGTGGGTTGGTTTAGACAATACGAATAATGATCATTAGTGTGCTTCTTCTTTAACTGGTAACACTTTTTTTCATTACCAGTTGAATTCCAGCAGCGTGTTGAAGAGCTAATCATTTTAAGGTGTATGATGGTATCTTAATTCAAGCCAACCAACTAATCATTTTAAGAGGGTTTAAGAGGGTTAAAATAGGTTTCCTTAAAGATGTCTTTATCAGCTCCCACATACATTTGTGACATTGTAAACACTTGTCACACCCCGCCTAGGCGGAAACACGAGGCGTAACATCATGGATATCAACACAATGGTGTCTACTATAGAGAAATCTAAATGAAGGAAATAATCAAATGGACACTATGTGTCATGACAATACCCAACACAAGATAAAGGAGTCTTGCATTACTAAAGTAATGTCGTACACGAACAAAATAACCCAAATACTAACAATCTCTAACAAACAAGTATCAAGCAAAAAAAATGTCATAAATGAAAAGACTAGAAAAGACAACTCCACAATCAATGCCTAGGGTCTCTCTAGCCACTCTTCCTAACATCCTTCTTATCATCATAATACTCACCTGAAAATGATGCTTAAAAACGTCAACATAAAGTTGGTGAGAGTCATAGGTTTAAGACACGATATAAAATCCAAACTGCACATTACTGTGATAATAAAGAAAACATTGCAGGACAATAAATGAACTATCATACAGGCTAGCATGCACAACCAATCCAATACAATCCAATCCAATACAATCCAATTACACGATTTCCCAGTAACGATTTATAAGACGTCTCAATCGTACCAAGGTCCCTGTGGTTACCCCCTTAGCCCCGGCCGTGGATACTCTCAAAGTAACCATCCTGCCTTATAGGCCACAGTACCTTCCACTAAACAGGCCATGGATACCCGCAGGTGATCCCTCCTGACTTAGTTCACAATTCTCAATATCACATCACAAAACATGTAGCACACAACATACAATAGTCACGTATAGTCCATGCATCTTTGACAACACATTATCACAGTAATCAAAACATTTCCAAACACTTTGCATCATTTCCACCCCAATAAATCATAAGAAAAGAGGGGCTATGAAACTCACCTGAAGCACAAGCAGCTTCCAAACAATATCCACACAAGCTACACAATACAAACACAAATGTGTTACAACCAAGCTAAAAGCTCATGTCCATGTAACACTCATATGATGTATGTCTAAGGGTTTAATTAACCATCATGGGTCGCCCCGACACCATGCCCAAACTTAACCACTTCATTAACTCCTTCCACTAGTTACTTATAATTAACTCCGAATTGCAGAATTTTATCATGACTTTACGTACCCAAAACCCTTACTTAATGACCTTTATAAATTATAGCAAAAATCATCTATGTTCCTTTATGTGTTCTCTAACTACCATTGGATTTCCAAAAGCCATTTACATGCACAAGTACTCCTAAGAAAATCAAACTTCAAAACAGTCCCAATTCGGATCTGATTGCACACTAAAAAGTTTGGACTTATTAACCATACTTAGACATAAAATTAGAAGGTATCCTTCTGGGGTTTCTCTATATACATATGGAACTTAACTACTGTAGAAGGGCTAAGCTCAATTCGAATTTTAAGTTAGGGTTTTACCCTCACAAACATGACCTAAATCTGACCCGTATTTACTGTTTTGACAACTTTTAGTATAACCAACATTTGAATGACTTCCCGACCTTAAAAACTTTCGAGGCTGGATTTTCTGGAAAGTAAATTCAATGAGCTACTGTTTAGAGTCCAGAAACACTCAAAAACCTATTACCATCAAGGAGATATTCACTCGTGAACACAACCCTAAATTCTGCTCACCCTAAATCAAGTTTTTAACGCAAATCTAACCTAACCAATTGAATGATCATGACCCTAATCAAGCCCTAATCATTCTAGCATCATCAAATATCATTAATATTCTGAATTTTATGAAACCCTAGAATCCATCATTGATTTTGTTACATGAATGCATGATTTAAACTAGGATTGAACGCACTTACCTTTGATTACAAGCACCTAATTAACAATTCTTGAATGATTCTTGGATCCACAAGTGAAAATCAACTTCTTAGGGTTTTGGGGAGCCGAATTCATACGACAACAAGAAGAGGGGAGAAAAGGATGGGCCAAGTTAGGTTTTTAAATCTATATCCTAAGTCCCAGCCCAACCCAAACTTAGCTTAGTAAAAAAATACTTTTTTTTCTCTAAAATTCGTATTTATGTATGTATAGGAAAAAAAATATTTTTTTTAATTTTGTTTTTTAGTTAATTAATTTCCTTCAATACCTTAAGTTTTAAAAAAAACTAAGCTAATTTTATAAACATAAAAACTACTTTCTAAATATAACCTTCATTTCACCAAACCACTTTTTACTTTTAGAAAGTTTGCTACAAACTTCTATATTTCACTCACTTATTTCATTTATAAAATAGCATACTTTCTATAAAACTCAATCCTCGATTTTCTAATATTTGACATAGCATTACATGCGACATGTCAATCATTTCCATTATCACCACATGTGAACACCTGGAATATCCGACACTTTAACACGCATATAGAATCAAAATGAGATGCCCATACAACTCAAAATGATCTTAAGCACATACTTAACTCACTTAGCACACGTAAAATTATACTATCAATTCCATTGTCACAAAATGTGAACAAAATGAAATTCCCATATAAACCATAAATTAAATCAAAATGAGACGACCACGCTCATAGATTGATAACGAAACTCAAATAAGATTACATAAACACATAGTTATAACACATAATAATATACTTAGGTCAACACTATCGGTTTGACTAACCAGCTTAAGACACGGTTGTCACAGCATGGGACGTTTTGCTATGAAAAATGATGTTCGGACTAAAAAATGCAGGGGCCACGTCCCAACGTTCAGTCTGCCAGGCGTTCATAAAACAACTGGGTAGCAACATAGAAATATATGTCGATGACATGGTAATAAAAAGCAAAAGCGAAGGGAGTATGATAGCTGACATCGAAGAAACGTTTGCCACCTTGCGGCGTATGAATATAAAGCTAAACCTAAAGAAATATATTTTCGGAGTAGAGACGAGCCAGTTCTTAGGACACATGATTACGAAGGAAGGGATCGAGGTAAACCCAGATAAGGTCAAAGTCATCGTAACATGGCTTCACTAAGGAATATCTGTGAAGTACAAAGCTTCAATGGTCGGCTTGCCGGCCTAGGACTTTTTTAGCCCGATCAGCGGAAAAGATACTCCCATTCTTTAAAACATTAAAAGGCTGCATAAATAAATTAGACTTTCAGTGGAGTATAGAAGCAGAAGTTGCCTTTCAGGAGCTAAAAGAGCACCTCAAGTCTCTCCCAACGTTAACTGTACCCAAGCCATAAGAGTCGTTAACACTCTACTTGGTTGCATCTCAGTAGGCCATCAGTTTAGTCCTCATGGCAGGCAGATACCAGGCTCAGAATCTAATCTATTACGTAAGCAAAGCATTGCAAGGGCTGGAAAGGAACTAACCCCTAATAGAAAAATTATCGTTAGCATTGGTGCACACGACAAGACGCATGCGTCGATACTTCTAGGCCCACTAAGTTTACGTCCTCACAGACCAACCAATTCAATAGGTGCTTCTTAAACCTGAAAACTCGTGAAGGCTTGCCAAATGGGCCATCAAATTAGGCGAACACGACATCATGTACAAGCCTCAATACTCAATTAAGGGACAAGCCTTAGCCGATTTCCTAGTCGAATGTCCACGGGATGACATCCGTAAAGAAAAGAAAGAGGTCACGTTGCCATCTACAAAACATCAATTGCCCCGATGGATGTTGTATACGGATGGTGCGTCAAGCAACGAAGGCTCTGGAGCTGGATTAATTCTGACAGATCCATACGGTAAGAAAGTCACTTATGCTCTCAGGTTTGAGTTCCCCACTTCAAACAACGAGGCAGAATATGAAGCCTTAATTGACGGGTTGGAGCTAGCCATCCGACTTGACGTAAAACACTTACAGATATATAGTGACTCCTTGCTCATCACTAATAACGTGAAATGTACATACGAAGCACGTGAAGCGTCAATGAAACAATACCTGGTCAAAGTGAAGCATTTGGTGGATAACTTTGATAATTTTTCCATAACACAAGTTCCACGCTCAAAGAATAAAAAGGCAGACGCCCTAAGCAAGTTGGCATCTTCCTCATTTGTGCACCTTACAAAGAACATCCTGGTTAAAGCAGTTGAACAACGAAGTATCGACATCCGGGAAGTAAACACGACAACAAAACAAAAGGAAACCTGGATAAGTCTAATCATCGAGTACCTCAAGACCAGAAACCTGCCAGCAGATCCAACCATCGCACGCAAGACAATATAAAGGCACCCCAATACACCATCAAGCAAGATGTGTTGTATAGGAAAGGTTACTTAACACCATGGCTTCAATGCGTAGGGCCAAAACAGGCTAGCTACGTACTACAGGATGTTCATATCGGGTCATGTGAGGCACACGCTAGAGCATGAACCATTTCCAAAAAAGTAGCACGCCTGAGATACTATTGCCCCACGATGTATCAAGACGCAACTAGACTGGTTGAAACCTGCCAAAGTTGCCAAGAACACGTGCCCATCATCTGAAAACCACAATGCGACAGGACAAGTATTTCAAGTCCTTGGCCATTCTACCAATGAGGCATCAACCTTGTGTTGGGATATGTCCATTTCATAAATAAATATACGGCCATAAATATATGAGCCTATGGGGGTACATGCGTTTACACAGAGGATACGTTTATTAATGTAATTAATATATTTATTGTATATTAATTATATTAATATGTTTCACGA
>BQNB010058818.1:0-37604 GCA_026074375.1 Tanacetum coccineum
AATGAACAATTTTATCTCTCCTCCTTGCTTTCCTAATCTTGATTTGAGCCTTTAGCTTCTTGACCCTGAGTATGAGCTTAGTAAATGCAGAACTGTAGGTTTGCTTTGTTGTCTTCAAGTCCTCCTCCAAAACTCCAATCCTGTCAAATAGTTTGGTAACCAAATCTGTCAATTCATTGAGTTTCAATCTACCCTCATCACTTCCATGTGAGTGAACAACATGGATAGGTGATTCATTGGGTGTAGGAAGATGGTGTTCTGCTCCAGGTGATGGTTGTGTTGGTGATGGTTGTGTTGGTGCAGCAGTGATATGTTCAGGTGTAGGTGAAGGTGCAGGTGAAGGTGAATGTGTAGGTGAAGGTGAAGGTTCAGGTGAGTGGGAAGGTGAGGATGTGATTCTTGAAGGTGAAGTGGAAGGTTCAGTAACATCTAGCATAGTAGGAAATAGAGCAACTTCCTGGCCTGAAAATCCCTTTGTAGGCCTCTTCATGTTGTTAAAAACTTTGTTGCTAAGAGAGGGTACATGATATGTTCTTGAGTGTTGTTGAAGTTGGTTCCTCTGCATATCTAGGCATATTTGAATGAACCTAGGGTACATCAAAAACTTATGGGGGCTAGAGATATTGGACACCATATGCTCAAAAATCATCCTAGAGAAATTATACTTCCTATTGGTAGCTAAACAGATAACAGCAGTTGCAATATTACTACTAAACTGCTCCCAAGCAGTCTTCTTTGGGCTAAGGCAATGAAGAATAGAGTGGATAAGAAACCTCCATTGAGGTGAAAAAGCACCCTTTTGAAAAGTTAACTTATCTGAGTCTGTGTGATATCCCTGCCAATTGCTCAAAAATCTCCGAGTTGGGTATAGAAGAAAGACCATCCTGATCATCCAACTTGAGATGTCTTCGTAAAGATCCCTCAGTGATAGTCATTGAGTGACCATCAATGGTAGCAGTAATCTTGACTTCTCCATTTTCAGCAGTAGTAGCTTCTGCAGACCTCCAAAATTGTTTAATAAAGGAGATAAACATTTGGCTTCTTTATGAGGGCATAGCAAATGTGACTTCGATTTAGGAAATCGATGATTTGATGAAACCCTACACTTCCTGTAGATTTCTCTAAAAATGCTACCATGTTGTACTTGGCACAAAATTCCAAGTTTGCCATGAATAAAACTGTGAGTAATCGAGTGGGATATGATCGTGGATGAATATATGAAGGCTGGAGAAAGTTAATTGAGATATAAATAGAGAATTGTAGAGATATGATTTGACCGACTTAAAGAAATTGAGTTTATCGTGATTAAATTTAACATATATATATAAAGATCACGAAAGTCCAATTGGTCAAACCCCTATAGCATAGGAATTTGGCGGAAATATCTCAACGGCTCTATTAATTAATGAAAAATCTGTTAGACCCAAACAGTACTAACGGGCCATTTTAGCAGTACTAAATTTGGTCTCAAGCAAGTACTAAATTAAGCCTAGCAGTATATTATCCAACCAACAAGCAGTACAAACACTCCAAAGTGTTTGTATTTCTCAAACAAATAACTTCACAACAACCTCTCTTTCTGTTTTTAACTCACATTTATCTCTCAATTCTTTTTGCTCACTTTTCACTGCTGTCGTTTTTCAACACATCCCTCTTTTTGTTTTTAAAAGACTCACTAAATCTCATCAATTCTTTCTTGGCTCACTTTTCACACTTGTCTGTTTTTCGACGAACATCCCTCTTTCTGTATGTAAGCTCACCAAACCTCTCTTTTTCTTTTGACTCACCAATCACACAAGTATAGTTTTTTTGGCAACTATCCAGCTCATTAATAGATTTGATTAGTCTTTACCAATAGCCGTTTGCTTTGGACTAGCTAATGCTATCATGTAAAAACATGGTGCATCTGATGACCATAATCCTTTTTTTATTAACTATCAACTATCAATGGATTAAGAAGTCTTTAACCCAGGAGACCGTTTGCTCTGGACTAGTCAATTCTTTGTTGTCTATGAGACATGGTGAACTGATGACCATTTATTGTGTGGTGTAAAAACCAACACTTTGAGGAACAAACAACATTCCTCCCCTTAAAGAATGCATCATTGAGTAACCAATTTCACACTTCATTGCTTATCCTGAAAGAGTAGCACATAACCAAGAAAACAAAATCTTAACCATTTTTCTTGTCTAGGCATTATTAAATGATACAAACAGGATAAACAATAAGACACAGAAAACTAGCAGTACTAACTATAAGTAACAGTTTTAACAAACAGTTTTAAATATAACTAGCAGTACTAATTATAACTAGCAGTATTAATTTACACAGACTTAACAGTACTAACTTTTAACAAACTTTACAAAAACAAACAAGAGATTTGGGCATTAGGGATTGAGCATTCCAATACTTGAGACCAAGTACTGAAATCTACCAGCATCAAAACCTTTTGTAAGAAGATCTGCTACATTATGTTGAGTGTCAATTTTAGCCATTTGAATCAACTTTTTAGCATTCGCATCTCTTATAAAATGATTTCTAATCTCTATATGTTTGTTTTTATAGAATGTAGAACATGATTTTCTATAAGCCATATATGTACTAGTATTGTCAATGTAAATAACAGTATCCATGAAATTGTACCCATAATCCAGCAGTTGGTTTTGGATCCAGAGAACCTGTCCACAGCAACTTGCAGCAGCCACATATTCAGCTTCAGTTGTAGAAGTGGCAACTACAGTTTGTTTCTTGCATTGCCAAGAAATCAACCTATTTCCCAAAAACTGACAACCTCCAGTAGTTGACTTCCTATCAAGTGTAGCTCCAGCATAGTCACTATCAGTGTAGGCAACTAATTCCAATGGAGAATCCTTAGAATACCAAAGACCTAGAGATGGTTTGCCTTTAAGGTATCTAAAGATTCTTTTGACAGCTAAGAGATGGGATGTCTTTGGAGAAACCTGAAACCTTGCACATGCACATACTGCAAACATGATATCTGGTCTGGATGCTGTAAGGTACATCAAAGATCCTATCATAGATCTATAAAGATGTTCATCAACATCAGCAGCATCTCCATCTTGAACCAAAGGCTTTTCCAAATCTGTGGGAGTAGAGGCAGACTTCACATCTGAGTAGTTGAACTTTCTCAAAATCTCATGGACATATTTATCTTGACTGATAAAAATTCCTTTCTTTTTCTGTTGGACCTGTAACCCCAAAAAGAAGGTGAGTTCTCCCATAGAACTCATTTGAAACTTATCCTTCATAAGCTTCTCAAACTCATCACATAATTCCTTCTTTGTAGATCCAAAGTAGAATGTCTCCCACGCTCTCGATTTTGTCAACGCAAGATATGTCCCTTATGTCTCTTGATGAATAATTTTAGGTCAATCTTTCTCTTTCAAAACCATTGCACAAGAGATAATTTCCAAAGTGTCATACCAAGCTCTGTTGCTTGAATGCATGGCCCATATAATGCTTTCACTACCTTATAGACTTTATTAGGATGGTCAGGATCTTCAAAACCTGGAGGTTGACATACATATACCTCCTCTTCAATCTGAACTCTTACCAACAAAAAGCACTTTTGCATCCATTGAGGTAGACCTATAAATCCCATATATGAAGCATAAGCTTGGAATATTTTTATGGCCTCAATTCTAGCCACAAGAGCGAAGACTTCATCATAGTCTATGCCCTCTTCTTGAGTATGTCCTTGAGCAACAAGTCTTGCTTTATTTCTGATGACAATCCCCCTTTCAACTTTCTTGTTTCTGTATACCCACTTTGTACCAATTATTCTATGACCTTTAGGTAAATCCACAAGAATCCAGACCTTTTGCAGTTTGAACTGAAGAAGTTCCTCCTGCATTGCTTCTACCCATGCTGGATCTCTAAGAGCTTGAGAAATTCTTTTTGGTTCGTCCTGAGAGAGGAAACAAACAAAAAGACATGTATGAAGATCCTAATGAGACTTCCCTTCATAGATAACACTAAGAAATCCTTTTTTAAGAGTAAGAAGTTTTCATCCTTCCTTGTCTGAACAATGGACTGCACATCACCAACACATGCTCAATTGGGTGATCTTTGTGAATTCTTATTTGGAGAGTTGTAGGCCCTTCATAAGATTGAGATTGTTTCCCCATTCAATTTCCTTGATCCCTCCATACGTGAGTCTTCAGAAGCAGGACTAGGTCCAACAAGTCTTTAGTAGTAGCAGTATAAACGTTCAGAGAGCATACTAACTCTATACTACCAGTATTAACTTCTTTCTTGGCAGTATTTAACTTGTTAAATCAGGCAGTACCATTATTCTAAAGATTGCAACCATCATGCAGACTCCTTGATAGTCTCATCTTCATCATGTAACTCATCTTTAATCTTCTATTTGAGCATCATCAACAATTATGGGTGAAGCATCACCAAAATATGACGCACCTTCCAAACTTGGCATTGGCAATCCAATCCTGATCTTGTTGAGAAGATGTGCTAGACCAGAAACACCGTTTATACTGCAAAATCATTAGAAAAAGTCCTTGCAACACACTTGTAACATATTCATTGATTGGGTTTGAGATCAAGAATAAACAAAGCCACTTTGGACCATTTCCTTTCTATCATAGGCTTATTCTCTAAAAACGCCAATATCAAGTTTCCTAACATTCTGTTTTCTAAGTTGTATACCTAAAAGCTTTGCCTACTTAAGGAAAATGCCAACAGAAGAAACCTTCATCAACTTTCCATCAACATGCCCAACTTATCTAAGGTATTGAGAATAGTAACATGACATCCAAATATTTCATGAAGCTATAAATGGTTTAATACCTCAAAAGATTCATATGGAGTCTTGTTAGAGGCTTGACTATATACCCTATTATGTCATAGCAAAGCATAGAAACAGCTCCTGCGGCAAAATTTAGTAGGTAACTTAGAGTCAGCTAACATGGATCTAAGGCAGCCTCGAATAGATCCTATTCTTTCCTTTCAGCGTACACCATTTGCAGGAGGTGTCCTTGCTACACTATATCTCTTTAATGGATTGCCTTTTCCCTACAGAACTCATTCCAATATCCCGTTTGATTTTAAACTATGTCCCATTATCACTTATTGAATTATTTTAACTTTCCTTATCCACTAGGTATACTACCATTCTTTGATTACTCGATTTAGGAACTCACTTGTTTATCGCTTAGTTTTGTTAAAAAAAGAAAACCCATGAAAATCAACTATATTCTACCAAAGTGACTACTAAATGGCGGCAGTACTTTTTATGCACTTAAACTACTAACCAAAGTTGGACCAAAAGAGAATCCATAGTGCAGCATAAACCATGGCTTAAGTAATGGGACTAAAGGCCTTGGTCTTACAAGTAGGCTCTGAGTGGTTAGCCTTGCCTTTAAGAAGCAACACAAGTTTGGTCATTCTCAAATCTTTTAAAAGGCAAATCTCATCTCTTACAAGATTTCTTAGACAAGTTATTAATATTCTTAAAATTGACCTGACCAACCACCTATGCCAGAGCATTGAATTCCTCAGATGTTAGCCTTTGCAACTAGACAAGTTAAACCAACTTTAGGAAACTATGTTTTTCAATCAAAACGTAGCATGTTTATCCCTGTCAAGATTTAAAAGAAGTATCTGGTTTTCATCAGGCAACTTAAAATTAGGAGATATAACAAGACATTCAGAATCAGTAAAAAGTAACAATAGTTCTTTTGTCACACAACTGAGAGGACACAAAAAGAGGTTGAACATTAACTCTTTGACAAAGTATACATCATTTAAAATCAAGTTTAACCAGTTTAATAGACCTTTTTGCCTGAAATTTCTGCCTCCATTGCTCCTCACCAAAAGTAACCAATCCTTCATCAAAGTGTTTTGAAATTTGAAAAGATGGGAATATTTTCCAGACATGTGCCTGATGAGCATTCACATCAACAAATTCCTTTAATCAATTAGCTGTGAATTGCTCTGGCACAACAAAACTTATGAAGTTAGTTATCTTTGGGGACCCAAGCCATAACAACTGACTTGGAATCTCCTCGTGCATCAATGTAATTATATTTGTTGAAAACCAGTGATGCACCATTGGGTTTGATGGGTTTCCAAACCCAACATGCTGAGGGCTTAACAGCATTAAATCCCCTTGCCTTGACAGTATTAACATTTTGCCTACCAGTATTAACATTTTGATTAGTAGACCTTTTTGTTAATGCTGTTCTCTTGTAAAAGGGCCTTTGAATTGTTGATTGTGCTTGATTTTGAAAGTATGTCCTTGGTCTAGCACAATGAACTGTTGATTTTGGGTGAGCAGTATAAGAAGGCCTAACAGTATTAAAAGACCTAGCAGTACTAAAAGGTCTGACAGTGTTAACAGACCTAACAGTATTAACAGTTTTTAGGCCAGTCTTCATTAAGACTGCTCTTGGAACCATATGTTTGTGTACATTAGGACAACTGTATTGAATGTGATCAAAACTTCCACAGATAAAACATGCCTTGTTATTAAAAACAAAGTTACATCCTAATTGATTGGATTTTTGACCATTCCAATTCCTTTGGTTTCCTCTAGGTCTTTGTGACCTGTACATTATCCTGCATTACCTACTGACCTCCTAAACTGGTGTTTCAGGTTTAAAACAAACTCTTTCCTTAGTAGCAATAGGTAATAACAGTTTCTCCATTTCAACCTTAGGGATAAGGCCCTCAACATCATCCTCTCATCTGACAGAACCACAACTTCTTCAAATGATTATAGCATCATTATTCTCTCTAGCTTTCTTAGGTTCTTCTTCCCTAACTTGATTAGCAGGACATAAAAACTTTTCTTTCCAAGCTCTTTGTCTACCTTAAGTGGAGACTTAACAGAGCAAGAATCAGTCTTTTGGTATTCTCTGCCTCGTTTTTAAAGAGATGGGTGCAGTGGGTGGTTAGGCGGAGGGGGTTGATCCGGGGTGGTGGGGTGGCTTCATGTTGGGGGTCCTTCGGGGGGAGGGGAGGGGTGGGGGGGGGGGGGGTGTTAGTGGATAGTTTGAAAAATCATCAAAAGACTTAGATCAGTTGTTAGCAAGTCAGATAACTGACAAAAGCAAAAAGGGTTTTGGTTATAATGTTGTCCCCTCACCTCTTCTTTGATTCCCCCCCCCACCATCTAAATAGACCAACACCTTTAGACTTATCTTATTCAGGTCTAGAAGAATTCAAACAACCTGAGGTAAATGAGTATGGTCCTAGGGATTCAAGTGTAAAGCCTACCACTGGTTGTGATAAAGAGTCAGATAATTCTAAGGAGAATACTGATGACTCTTTAAAACAACAACAAAAGACTGATTCTAGCTCTGTTAAGTCTCCACTTAAGGTAGACAAAGATTGGAAAGAAAAGTTTTTCTGTCCTGCTAATCAAGTTAGGGAAGAAGAACCTAAGAAAGCTAGAGAGAATAATGATGCTCCAATTATTGAAGATTGGGTGTCAGATGATGAGGATGAAGTTGAGCCTATCCCTAAGGTTGAAAAGAAAACTGTTATACCTACTGCTACTAAGAAAGAGTTTGTTAAACCTGAAACACCAGTTAGGAGGTCAGTTAGGTATGCAGAAATGTACAGGTCACAAAGACCTAGAGGAAACCAAAGGAATTGGAATGGTCAAAAATCCAATCAATTAGGATGTAACTTTGTTTTTAATAACAAGGCATGTTTTATCTGTGGAAGTTTTGATCACATTCAATACAGTTGTCCTAATGTACACAAACATATGGTTCCAAGAGCAGTCTTAATGAAGACTGGCCTAAAAACTGTTAATACTGTTAGGTCTGTTAACACTGGCAGACCTTTTAGTACTGCTAGCTCTTTTAATACTGTTAGGCCTTCCTAAGTACGCTCACCCAGTAATCAACCAGTCATTTGTTGCTAGACCATGAAACACTTTCAAAATCAGCATCAACAGTTCAAAGGCCCTTTTACAAGAGAACAGCATTAACAAAAAGGTCTTATAATCAAAATGTTAATACTGGTAGGCAAAATGTTAATACTGTCAGGGCAAGGGGATTTAATGCTGTTAAGCCCTCAGCATGTTGGGTTTGGAAACCCATCAAACCCAATGGTGCATCACTGGTTTTCAACAAATATAATTACATTGATGCACGAGGCAATCCCAGTCAGTAATGGCTTGGGTCCCCAAAGAAAACTAACTTCATAAGTTTTGTGTGCAGAGCAATTCACAGCTAAATGATAAAGGAATGTTGATATGAATGCTCAAGGCACATGTCGGTAAACATATCCACTTTCAATTTCAAACACTTGAGAAGGAAATGTTACTTTTGGTGGAGGAGCAAATGGGAGGCAGAAAAATTACATGCAAAGGAACTTAATTAGAAAACTGATAAACTTGATTATAATGAAGTATACTTTTTTCAAAGAGTTAAAGTTCCAATCCTCTTTAGTGTCTCTCAGATGTGTGACAAAAAGAACGATGTTCTTTTATACTGTACTTGAATGTCTTGATCTCTCTGCCTAATTTTAAGTTGCCTGATGATAACCAGATACTTTCTTAAAATTCTAGACGGATACATGTACAGTTTGATATGAAAAACCTAGTCCTAAAGATTTTTTAACTGTATCTAGTTGCAAAGGCTACATCTGAGGAATCAATGCTCTGGCATAGGAGGCTTGGTCATGTCAATTTTAAGAATATTAATAAACTTGTCAAAGAAAATCTTGTAAGAGATTTGCCTTTAAAAAGATTTGAGAATGACCAAACTTGTGTTGCCTGTCTTAAAGGCAAGCAACACAGAGCCTCTTGTAAGACCAAGGCCTTTAGTCCCATTACTAAGCCATTGTTTATGCTGCACATGGATCTCTTTGGTCCAACTTTTGTTAGTAGTTTAATGCATAAAAAGTACTGCTTAGTAGTCACTGATGATTATAGTAGATTTTCATGGGTTTTCTTTTTAACAACTAAGGATGAAACAAGTGAGATCCTTAAAAACTTTATCAAAGAGGTAGAAAACCTAGTGGATAAGAAAGTTAAAATAATCAGAAGTGATAATGGGACAGAGTTTAAAAACAAAGTGATGGATGAGTTCTGTAGGGAAAAAGGTATCAAAAGAGAATATAGTGTAGCAAGGACACCTCAGCAAAATGGTGTAGCTGAAAGGAAGAATAGGACTCTCATTGAGGCTGCTAGAACAATGTTAGCTGACTCTAAGTTACCTACAACATTTTGGGCAGAAGCTGTTTCTACTGCTTGCTATGTACAGAATAGGGTCTTAATAGTCAAGCCTCATAACAAGACTCCATATGAACTCTTTAGAGGTATTAAACCTGCTATAGGCTTCATGAAACCATTTGGATGTCATGTTACTATTCTCAATACCTTAGATAAGTTGGGCAAGTTTGATGGAAAAAGTGATGAAGGTTTCTTTGTTGGATATTCCTTAAGTAGCAAAGCTTTTAGGGTATACAACATTAGAACCAGAAAAGTTCAGGAAACCTGCTATTGGGTTCTTAGAGAATATGCCTATGATAGAAGGAAATGTCCAAAGTGCTGTTTTAATCTTGACTCTCAACCCAATCAATGAATTAAGTTCCATGTTTCAAGGACTTTTTCTAATGATTTGCATGAATACAAGGGAGTTATCTGAGTCTAGCACATCTTCTCCCAACAAGATCAAGATTGGATGCAAATGTCAAGTTGGAAGGATGCTTCATCTTTTGGTGATGCTTCACCATCAACTAATTATGATGATGCTCAAATAGAAGATTAAAGCTGAGTTTACAAGATGAAGATGATGCTACAGAAGAGTCTCATGATGGTAGCAATCTTTAGAATAATGGTACGAGCTGATTAACAAGTATAACTGCCAAGCAAGACGTAAAACAGGTAGTAAAGTAGTTAGTACGCTCTCCCTGAGTTAATACTGCGACTCCTAAAGACTTGGAAGGACTAGTCCAGCATCTGAAGACTCACATATGGCATGACCAAGAAAATTTGAATTGGGGAACAATCCATCAATCTTATAAGTCCCTACAACTCCTCACATAAGACTTCACAAAAGATCACCCATTGATGCTGTATTGGTGATGTGCAGTCATCTTTCAGACAAGAAGGATGAAAACACTTCTTATCGTAAAAAAGATTCCTTAGTGTTTATCTAGAGAGGGAAGTACTCAGTCATGATCTCCGAGTACGATGTCTTTTTGTTATTTTCCTCTCACAGGACGAACCAAAAAGAAATTTCTCAAGGCTCTTAGAGATCCAGCATGGGAAGGAGCAATGCAGGTAGTAACTTTCATTCAGTTCAAACTGCAAGGTCTGGATCTGTGTATTTACCCTAAAGGTCATAGAATAAATGGTACAAAGTGGGTATAAACAGATACAAGAAGTTGAAATGGTGATTGTCATCAGAAATAAAAGCAAGACTTTTGCTCAAGGACATAACTCAAGAAGAGGGCATGACAATGATGGAGTTCCTACGCTCTGTGGCTAAAATGAGGCCAAAAAAATAATCCAAGCTTATGCTGTCATATATGGGATTAATACTTCTAACCAAATGTATCCAAAAGTGCTTTCTGTATGGTCCAATTGAAAGGAGGTATAGTATGTGAACCTCCAGGTTTTGAAATCCACACCATCTCTAATAAAGTCTATAAGGTATGAAAGCATTATAATGGCCTCATCAAGCACTCCAGAGCTGGTATGACACTGTGGCAAATTAATCTTGTGCAATGGTTTTTGAAAGAGGAAAGATGACCATACATTATTCATCAAGAGACATAAGGGACATATCATGCTTGTTCAATCTAATGTGGATGAACATTATCTTTGGATCCTACAAAGAAGAATTATTGATGTAGTTTTTGAGAAGCTATGAATGATAAGTTCAAATGAGTCTATGGGAGAACTCACCTTCTTTTTGGGGTTACAGGTCCCCAAACAGAAAAAAAGGAATTTTTATCAGTCAAGATAAATATGATCCCATGAGATTTTGAGAAAGATCAATTACTCAGATATAAATCTGCCACTACTCCCAACAGATTTGGAAAAGCCTTTGGTTCAAGATGGGGATGCTGCTGATGTGATGAACATCTTATAGATCTATGATAGGATCTTTGATGTACCTTACAGCATCAACCAGATATCATTTTTGCAGATATAAGGCATTGCTAGTTTTTAGGTTTCTCCAAAGACATCCCATCTCTAGCTGTCAAAAGAAATCTTAGATACTTAAAGGTAAACCACTCTAGGTCTTTGGTATTTTAAGGATTCTCCATTGAATTAGTTGCGCCTGACACTGATAAGTGACTGCAAATAAAAGACTACACTTGAAAGGAAGTCAACTACTGGAGTCTCAGTTTTTGGAAATAGGTTGATTCGTGGCAATGCAAGAAACAAACTGTAGTATGCCACTTCTACAATTGAAGCTGAATATTGAGCTGGTCTGCAAGTTGCTGTGGACGTTCACTGGATACAAAAGCAACTGCAGGATTATGGGAACAATTTCATGGAAACTGTTAATTTACAGATGATAATACTAGTACTATATGCATATATAGAAAATCCTGTTCAACTTTCTATAACAACACAGAACATATAGAGATTAAGACATCATTTTATAAGAGATTGCAATGCTAAAAAGTTGATTCAAATGGCTAAAATTGATACTCAACATAATGTAGCAGATCTTCTTACAAAAGGTTTTGATGCTGGTAGATTTCAGTACTTGGTCTCAAGTATTGGAATGCTCAATCCCTAATGCCCAAATCTCTTGTTTGTTTTTGTAAAGTTTGTTAAAAGATAGAACAGTTACGTCTGTGTAAAATTAATACAGGTCTAGTTATAATTAGTACTGCTAGTTATATTTTAAAGATTGTTTTGACAAAACTGTTACTTATAGTTAGTACTGCTAGTTATTTATGTGTCTCATTGTTAATCCTGTTAGTATCATTTAATACTGCTAGACAAGAAAAATGGTTAGATTTTGTTTTCTTGGTTATGAGCTAACTCTTTCAGGATAAGCAATGAAGTGTGAAATTGGTTACTCAATGATGCATTCTTTGAGGGGAGGAATGTTGTTTGTTCCTCAAAGTGTTGGTTTTCACACCACACAACAAATGGTCATCAGTTCACCATGTCTCATAGACAACAAAGAATTGACTAGTCCAGAGCAAACGGCTCCTGGTAAAGACTTCTCAAATCCATTGATAGTTGATAGTTTACTAAAAACTATATGGTCATCAATGCACCATGTTTTTACAATGAAGCATTAGCTAGTCCAAAGAAAACGGCTATTGGTAAAGACTAATCAAATCTATTAATGGCTGGTAGTTTGCCAAAAACTATACTTTGTGTGATTTGTGAGTCAAAAGAAAAGAGAGATTTGGTGAGCTTACAAACAGAAAGAGAGATGTGTGAAAAACAGACAGTGTGAAAAGTGAGCCAAAAGAATTGAGAGATTTAGTGAGCTTAAAAACAAAAAGAGAGATGTGTGAAAAACAGACAGAGTGAAAAGTGAGCCAAAAGAATTGAGAGATAAAATGTGAGCTTAAAAACAGAAAGAGAGGTTGTGTGAAGTTATTTTTGAGAAATACAACACTTTGGTGTTTGTACTGCTTTTGGGTGGAGAAGTTAATACTGCTAGGCTTAATTTAGTACTGCTAGACCAAATTTAGTACTGCTAAATGGCCGTTAGTACTGTTTGGGTCTAACAGATTTTTCATTAATTAATAAAGCCGTTGAGATATTCCCTCCAAATTCCTATGATATAGGGGTTTGACCAATTGGACTTTCGTGATCTTTATATATATATGTTAATTTAATCACGATAAACTCAATTTCTTTAAGTCGGATAACTCATATCTCTACAATTCTCTATTTATATCTCACTTAACTTTCTCCAACCTTCATATATTCATCCACGATCATATCCCACTCGATTACTCACAGTTTTATTCATGGCAAACTTGGAATTTTGTAACAAGCACAACATGGTAGCGTTTTTAGAGAAATCTACAGGTAGTACAGGGTTTCATCAAATCAATCATCGATATCCTAATCGAAGTTCACATACTGCTATGCACTCACAAAGAAGCAGATGTAGTGTCTCATTTAACAAACAAGTTTGAGGTCTGCTGAAGTTTCACAGCTAAATGGAGAAGTCAATATTACATGCTACCATTGATGTCACCAATACTATAAATGAAGGATCTTTAAGACGACATCTCAAGTTGGATGATCAAGAATGGTATTACGTTATCTATTCCCAACTCGGATGATCTTTGAGCAATTGCGCTTATGGGAAAAAATAACTTAATCCACCAAAACAGACTCAGATAAGATAAACTTTTCAAAAGGTGCTTTTACCCCTCAATGAGTTTCTATCCACTCTATCTTCATTGCCTTAGCCCAAAGAAGACTGCTTGGGAGCAGTTTAGTAGTAATATTGCCACTCGCTGTTATCTGTTTAGCTACCAATAGGAAGTTTAATTTCTCTAGGATGATTTTTTGAGCCATATGGTGTCAATACTCAACCCCCATAGGTTATTCGATGTACCCTAGTTCATTCAAATAATGTCTAGATATCAGAGAGAAACCAGCTTCAACCACACACAAAACTTATCCATGTACCCTCTCTTAGCACACAGTTTTTAACAACAAGATGAGGCCTACAAAGGGATATTCTGGCCAGGAAGTTGCTCTTTTCCCTACTATGTTAGATGTTACTGAACCTTCCACTTCACCTTTAAGAATCACATCTTCACCTTCACCCTCACCTGAACCTTCACCTTCCCACTCACCTACACATTCACCTTCACCTGCACCTTCACCTACACCTGAACATATCACTGCTGCACCAACACAACCATCACCAACACAACCATCACCAACACAACCATCACCTGGAGCAGAGCACCATCTTCCTACACCCAATGAATCACCTATCCATGCTGTTCACTACGCTGAATTGATGAGGGAAGATTGAACTCAATGAATTGACGAATTGTGTTACTAAATCTATTTGAAAGGATTGGAGGTTTTGGAGGATGACTTAAGAAACATAAAGCACCTACCCAGTTTTCAGCATTTACTAAGCTCAATTCTAAAGTCAAGAAGCTAGAGGCTCAAATTAAGATTAGGAAAGCAAGGAGAAAAGCTAGGATTTTTCATTTAGATGATGAAGACATTGCAGATGATTCTTCCAAACATGGGAGGATATTATCTGATTGCAGAGTTCAAGAAAAGCAAGTAATGAAACCTAACTAGTGAATCAAGAAGTGACTCCTACAGAAGTGATTCAAATCAACAAGCAGTGAAAAAGGAAGTGGCTGGAAGATAGTACTGCTGTAGCAGAAACAAGGTACTGCAATTGAAGAATACCAATAGTTAGTACTGCTGAGGTAAATCTTAGTACTGCTGGAGGAACTATTACTTATACAAGAAGGAGTGCAGAGAAAAGGTCAACATAAGACAAGGGAAAAGCTATAATGATAGAGTTTGAGCCCAAGAAGAAGTCTAAGAAAGAGCTTGAATAAGAAAGATTAGGTTTAGCTGAAGCCATCAGACTTGAAGAGCAAATGAATGAGGAACAAAGGGCACATATTGCTAGAGATGAAGAAATAGCCCAAGACCGTGTAAGAAGAAGGAAAGACAAGAAGCAATGGCTGAATCTAAGACATCTAAGAAGATAGACTGGAATGATCCTTCAGTCATAAGGTATCATACTCAAAAGATGAAACCAAAGACAGTTGCCTAAGCAAGGAAAAACATGATCAAATACTTGAAGAATCAGGGGAACTACTAGATTAGTGACTTCAAGGGAATGTCTTATTATGAGATTAGGCCAATATTTGAAAAGGTTTGGGATTTTAATCAACACATTATCGCTATTCGAGCGCACATAGAAACTGCGAAAAGTTGAAGTCTCCTGAAAAGAATGAAGTCTCCTGAAAGATTGAAGAAGAGATGTTGACAATACACAAGAAAGAAATGAAAGAAGTATGTTAAAGAATCTGATGAAAAGAGAAAAATTCTATCCAAAGAAAAAGCACAATGATTAGACAAAAGTTGGAAGAAGATGTTGAGAAGGAAGACTCAAGGATTTTTGTATATAATACAAGAGAAGAAGTTTCCTTTGGAGGTTGAATCTCGATCTACAAAATTTTCTGATTGTAGACTGGAAACTGTGTTTTGAACAGAGAAATTTCATGTATAATCAAGTTTTCAGAGGAGAAGGCAGTTCCAAGAACTACAAAGTATTGGGTGAGAAGCTTGAAGACATTGAAAGACAGGATGGTAGAAGAAATGTACAGACTAGTAAGTAAAGGTATAGTACTTAAAGAACTAGAAGGGAATGGATTATACTTTGGGGAGATCTGCACAGTTTGTTTTGAGCCTGCTGAAGATGATGAGATATGGAAAATCAGACATGATACAATGTGATTAAGCTGGAGTTTTATAAGAATTTCTGTGGTTATTACACATTTTTACCAATGCAAGTGGTAAGCCATACATATGCTGACAGAGAAGAAATACCCTCTAAGTCAAGAGATGATTTCTAAGATGTTGAAAAAGAAATTAGAGGATGATCATGAGAGTTCACATGCATTTAAACTTCTAAGGTTTATAAGATATCAAGTGCAAAAGTAGAAGAAATGTTTAAAAGAATCATCAGCAAAGGAAGAAGACTAGACGATTTAATTCAAAGAAACTTGATGATTAGAAGGACAATCAAAAGTTTAGTGGAAGAATTGTTTAGGAATAAATCTTCACAAGACTTAATACTGCCGAGGTATAACTAACAGTACTAATGGATTTAGTACTGCCAATACATACTTAGTACTGCAAGTGTTAGTTAATACTGCTAAGAGAAAAAGTTAAGACTGCTATTGGTTAAAGCTGCTGACTTGGAGATAAGTATGCATGGAGAATATTATGGGTTATTTGTAACTGATCCTAATAGATAGGTAGTTAGTTTTGTAAAGGACCCTGTGTTTTTAAAATAGGAGATCCTAGGTTTAGGATAAATATATACTTAGACAAATACTTTTAGAAATAGATTGTGATAGCTTCAAGGTTGTAACCCCAGTACTACAAGAGTACTCGTATTATTATTCTAATAATATTGAAGCAGTTTGTTATTACTTCCTTGTTCATTGGTTGTTTGTCTATTACTGTTCTATTGATAAACATCTCTAGAGTATCAAAGTGTAGATTCCGCATACACTTTGGTATACATACAAAGTCTTAATCATTGTTATTTTGGATTCTTCCAAGGTGACAAACCCTTTACTACGTAAAGAATCGATCAAGGCGTGTGATCAACAAGCTTTTTACATGATTATTTACAGTCTAACTAATGACCCGATTTGAGGTGGATTAAAATAATATGGAGATCATCTAACAAATATATGGGGGTATTGACTTAACGTTTTCTTCCCCATTCTTTCGCGAAATAAATACTACCATGAATCTCAATCGTCCCAAAATAGTATTTAAAAAGATAAGGACTTAGCAACCATGTACTCAAATAATTAACTTGGGTTAAAACAATAATGTACTAAAAATGAGTACATACAATGTGGGCTAAGGTGATTTGGGTGTAACGATTGGTTTAAGGGTGACAATGCTCTTCATTAATAATCTGGAATCCACCCGAAAAATACGAGAACCGTGAAAAAGGATAAGCTCGGAGGGTTATACTAGGGGTATCCTGCATTAAAAATGAGTGCATGGCAAGGGTGTGGGACAGTTATATGATCGGTGTGACCATCATAACAATTACAGGTTTAAAACATGGGTTAATCCTAATGCCTCTTATCAACATCAAATCCTAACACTTACATGCGGTCTCGGATGCATCACAAAACAAGTTCTAGAATTTAATATGACTACCGAACACGATCATAAACCTAAAGTAACCGATACCAATGTTCCAGGAAAAGGGCGACAAAACCCACGCATACACATCCGTAACGAACGAATAGACACACTTGAATGCTCACTCCTAACTCGAACAAGCTAAAGGTATAATATCTAAGGGCGAACCTCACATTTTGGGGTGGAATTTTGAGGGTTTTTGTGCTAGTAATATAAATTCCTATCCATGAGACGCTATTAATACTCGGTTTTCGTCGGTATGTGTCATAAAAAAATTTAAATTTGGGTCAAAATTACCTCTTATGCTATGTTTTGGATGTATATACCCATCATTTAAGGACAAAGGCACATGGCAAATGAAAGAATAGTTTCGGTGAACGAAATTTTTAGTAGTATGACACTAGGATTACGATAACTTGAGTTTACACGAAAAGATTTTTAGTTTCCGGGGTTCCGTTTGGTCAAAAACGCGAAAAACGCAATTCAAAGGATAAAACCTTAAAATTAATATCGGAAGTGATTAAAAATCACGAAACACTCAGGAAAGCTAATATACTCATATAATGCCTAAAATAATTTATAACCGATGCCGGAACGCGTCCGGTGACGTTTCTCAGTTTTTACGCAGTTTAGTTCCTCGGTAAATTGCCAGATTTAAACGTAACGAATAAAATTTAAAGTAGATGACCGGAGTGGGTCGGAATACTAACCGGGAATTTACGGGGTGTGACATATAACAGAAGAGTACATATATTAAATGTTATGCAAGTTTTATTTTCAAAAATAATTAAAAATTTTAAGTTTTCTAGATCTGGGCATTTGACGTCGTCAGGGATATCCTGACGTCATCACAGATGTCGTGGTGACGGCGTCGCGTGTAAATCGTGATGCCGTCTCCACACTCTGTGAAAACTCAACTTTCATTTTTTTGTTGAAAAATTTCCTGCACTTATTCTTATATGTTATTTTCATGTACAAAATGCTGCATAAAATCCCGAGAATTATCAATTCAATCATATGACTCGAAACTGAGGTGAATTAATCTAAACAAATTATTTAACATGCTTGAACTTGGTTCAAAAACCGGATAAATTCCCCTACACTTATTATTTGCAAAATACTTTTGATTGAAATTAAGATGAGGTTAAAAACAAAACAAAGCATGATTATAAGATTGGGGTTCGAACATGATAGAATAAAATGAAAAGAATAAAACACATGACACTCCTAATGTGCGGGAAAAATAAATATTGGGTTGCCTCCCAAAAAGCGCTTTTCCTTATTTTACGATTTTTGTAGCTAGACTCGAAGTCACACATCCTCACGTGACTTCTCTTTTGTCTTCCATTCCTTCCTTGGCTGTAATAAGAGTGGGATGCTTGCCTTTGAAATTTTTGCTCCTCCATTGGTTGAACTATAACACCCCGTGTTTTAGGGTCATTTACGACGTCAATAAATCCACTATTTATTTTTAGTAGTGTACGCGTTTGCTTTTAAATCGTAATCGTTAAGTTAAATCGCGTAAGCTAAAAATTATCATTCAATGTAAACGGGCATCAAACAATTAAATGTTTACATCAAGCAAGTGTTAAGTAATTATTTGGAGGATAATTATTAACTTTGCACATTTTATTTTTATTGGTTACGTAAAGTGTTTACGTTTCGCGATAAAATACGTTTAGGCATTCCCGGAACCACCAAAACTTTTCTACGCTTCAACAAATACCCACAATTATACCCAATACTCAAAATTTACAAAATATCATCACCTTTAAGCATATGTGGCCGGATATATAGAGATGAATACCAAGAAAATATCTAGCAAACACATTCCTAGAATTCATGGGATGTTCTCACTCTTAGGGAACCAAGAACTCCACCTAGCTAAGTCTTGACCAAGACTTTCCTTATTTCCCTCATCATGTCTTTCATGCATCTAGTCTTGATCTCAACCAAGTCCTTGGAGTATATAAGCTAGCAACTAGAGAAATAAACACACACTCTTCATTTCCTTGGTGAAAAGTTCACAAAACACTCTCTTTTTCCCTCTCCATACCCACGGCCCAAATCCAAAACCCTAAACCATCCATACAAATTTTATTTACCATATTTCCTAGTGTTCCTACATCATATCTAAGATAACCCAAGAAGGTTTGAAGGTTTGGTTTAAGGTTTACAAGAGTTAAGCAAGCAAGATTCAAGATTAGGGTTTTGCTTAGAATTAGGGTTTTCAAGTGTTGAAAGCTAGGGTTTGTTTGCTAAACAAGGGTTTAGATCTTATTGATCATCATCATACATCATATTAAGGTTATCTAAAAACCTTAATCTCTTTACATTTGTGATTTTATGTGTATATAATGGTTATATAGTTAATCACCATCTAGGAAAAGTATTAACTTGTAAAATGGATTTTTACACTTGTTTATGGTTTGGTAAACTTTTACATATGATATATGGATGTTAATATCATGTTATAATGGAAGTACAAGTATTGTACATGTGTGGTTTATATATGAAAAGTATATATAAACAAGTTACCTTTCAAGTATACTTATATAAAGTTATGGACAAATAAGTATTTAGACATATGGATCTTGTGATTCTTGGATAATATTTGGACAAATGAAGGACTAAGGACCCTAAGCATGTAAGATACATGGTACATATGGTTGTAAAGGACTTGTAACAAAGTGGATAAACTAGAAAGTTACAAAACCAAGTTAAAACATATTTTTAACAAAATAATCAAAGGGTCTGATCAAAATTCGATTTTTAACATATTTATTTTATAATTTTATAAAATACTACATGTCCCAAGGATCGTGGGCATGTAGAGAACTCGAAAAACGGATTTATAACGAAGGAGATACGACATTTACAAGTTACGCGACAATAAACGCGTTTATAAAAGAAATTTTATAAAAGTTACTGTTCATCTCAGATATGAATATTTTGAAAACATCATTAATTAGATAGAACTTTTAATTACGAAGACGTGCTCGAAAGAATCACTAAAATCGGATCTAAAACGAATAAGATACGACATTTACGGGTTTTACGTTAATTAAAGTTATAAAAATAAGTTTATAACTGTCATGAACAGTAAAAACCACTGTTCACCAGGGGATCTAAAATATGAAAATGTAATATTTTGATACATCGACTTAATACGAAAGTGTGGACGTAAGAAACATCACAAACGGGCTTAAAACAAGAAAGTTACACACTATTTTATACTTGTGCACTATTTCCTGACATGAATAGTGTTGGTTCGTTTTTAATATAAATTTTCGTGAAACATTTTAGAATCATTTATATAATATTTATACATGTCCTAAAATTTATAAATATTATTTTACAAAGACAATTAAATTATTTATTCGATTATACGAGGACAAACACACGGTTATTATTTTACAAATGCAATTTAAATATAATTCACCAACTCAACTAGATGGTGATGATAGCTATAAAGAATTATATATGTAGAAGTTATCAAAGTACTTATACTACATAGGACCTTAATAATTAATTAGGTATGCATTCAGGGCCAATTTGCGAACCACATTTATCTCGCATTTGATTTACGATATTAACTCCATCCACATCGAGGTGAGTTCATACTCCTCAACGTTTTACCATTTTATCATGAATTATAAATAAGTTTTGGGGTGAGAACATGCTTTGTTTTATAATTGGACGCAAGTGAACATTTCATATTTAAACTGATTACGTGTTTGCCTAAGTAGCGATAACCCAATGTGCCCACTATCATGAACTATAAATCCCTTGAAGGGTGAGCGCGAATGTTATAATAAATCAATTTTGGGGGTGACGCGCCCGTTCGGGTGAATAGCTATCACTAGTGACCGAAACTCCTACCGAGCCAACAACACGTATACCATGTCGGATTTGGTATTGATTCTGGGTTAGAACATCATCATGGGGCAAACGTAGGCAAATTATATTGCAATTCATTATGTCGACTTCAGTGGACATGAGCTTAGGGAAACGTAAATTATATTTTTGTGATGTTACATTTAATGTATTTATCACGGGGAATCTTTGCGGTCCTACACCTATATAATTCACAACCTATGAATTCACCAACATTATTGTTGACGTTTTAAAGCATGTTTTTCTCAGGAGGTCAATAAGGTACGAGGTGCAAGGGATACATTGGTGGTCGCTATTTTGGAAGTCATTTGCATTAAATATTTGGTTGCATTACATTTTGGAGAAACAGTTGTTATGAACTATAATCTTTGTATGATTTAACAACGAATAAGTAAAGCTTTGAGCTTTTGTATCAAACACTTTGCTAAATCCAATGTATCAGTTTTAAACGACACTTTTAAAGGTCATTCTTATATATCTTGTGCTATTGATCTATGAAGTAACGCTCTTAAACCCATATTCCGCTGCGACCTATTTTGGGGGTGTTACAAATTGGTATCTAGAGCCAAGTTTATAGAGAACCAGGTCAAATGTTTTTACTGGACTATAACTGTTTTCAAACATTTACCATTTCCACAAAAAAGTGTTTAAGGGAGATACATACACTAGTTGTTGCATTAGTTACTACTTTTACATGATGAATATACGTGTTCATATAATAGTAACTAACATTACTATGAGGATCTTATGTATATTATACAAAGAGATTTCATTCTTTCACACATACTCTACATTTATTTTAAATAAGGGGTTATTTATATAAATAGGAACATTTCTTTAGGCAAGGTAGACATTATAGAAGCTCGTAGTCCTAAACGCTACCTAAACCATTAAGCTATCTGAATATGATATCCTTACCCATCATTCATTATACCATGAGCGCATATTTCATATTTAACCATCACCGTTTTATATAATCTCCTTACTATATTTAATTTTGCTCGATGCAAGCAGATACAAACATGTTTTCACCATCAAAACGTTTACCTACACGATTATGTCCTATTAAATTCTGATCCATAGAGAATGTCCATTGAGCTTCTGATGAGAGCTAGAGGCACCGAATGGAGGAACACCTCGTACTACTGATGCCTCACCTACAACCCTATCACCAGGCTACATTATTGACTCTGATCTGGAGAGGCCTGATGAGGACCCTGAGGATGATCTTTGCTGACCATACTTGCTGACGGAGGATAATAATGATGATAATGAGTCATCTGATGATGACGACGATGATGATGATGTGAGAAGGATGAGGAGGACGAGGAGGAGACACTAACTAGCTCCGCGAACCCCTTGCCTGCTGTAACTACAGATGATCCTGTCCCCTCAAGCTGAGGATATAGAGGCATTTGAGCACTTAAAAGGTCTGCTGACAAACACCACCATCACCTCTCCACACATATCATCTATTTTATTCTGAGACTAAATCATTACCATACAAGTACTGATGTCTATTTTTAACACCATACACTACGAGTCACCAGTCTTGCTGAGCATGTATTTCTGAGTTTGCAGTTGCACACCTATTATTCATCAAAATCTACCAACCATCAATATCACACCACCACCAGAGAATATTAAGTCACTTAAAGATAACATAAGAGGCTAGCATCTAGAATCTTGAGAGGCACCCTGGCCCATAGACAAATAGATTTGTCAGTGTAGCTTGTTTTGTATTATATCCCACTAAACTTGAGTAATACTCGGTTGGTAGTGTTAATGAAAAGCTTGTACTCTTTTACTCAAGTAAAACGAAGTATTAAGTATTAACCTACGTTGTTGGTTATGATCACGCTACTGTATGATGTGGATTTATTTATGTCGTGGTTGCTGTTATATTATATCTCTGCATGACGTGGTCTCACCTTACATATATGTTGGGATCGTAGAGTGTCATGATTTTCCCTTGGATGAAACTTCATATACATTTTGTTTCTTGTGATCTTTAGGAAATGATGACAACTGTTAAACAAAGGATGAGTGTCGAGGAAATTGAGCGGGTTGTAGCCTAGGGAGTGGCTAATGCTATCAAGGCTATTGCTATTTATGAGACAAAAAGTAACATAGCCCGCAAGTTAATGATCCAGACTGAACGACAAAAAGACAAGGTAGCAGAGAATGCTAGCAACAAGAGGAAGTGGGAAGGTAACCATAATGGAATCTCGAGCCAACAAAACAAAGGGCATAAGGTGCTTAGAGCACACACTACTTGGCTAATTAACAAGAAGGCATATGCTGGATCTCTACCTTTATGCAACCAGTGCAATTTTCACCATAATGGACCATGCACTATAAAGTGCGGAAATTGCAAGAAGTTTGGCCACATAACCTAAAATTATAGAACACCTACTGCTGCTAGGAATCAACGAACTCCCACTTGTTATAAGTGTGGAGGTTTAGGATACTACAAATGTGTGGACATGTACTGGAAAGGAAAAGATTATGAAGACTCTAGCACCACGACGTCTAACATCAACACCTAAGGTGAGACCCTCTTGTATTACCTAGTGAACTCTAAGCGGAAACTTCCTTAGAATTTAATTTGATAGGAATTTGTGTTATACTTTCTTTTGAACCTCGTTGTACACGTGGATGACTTTAAATTATCTATCAAATAATCGTATTATGAAAATTTCATCAATATTAACTTAGATTCCTTATTTACTCTTGCAAACTACTCTCACGAATATCATGAAATCATAACGCTATTTTGACGAAAATGAGCAATGCATAATTCAGGAAAGTACCATGCCATGCTGAGTACCTAACCGTTGTAGTAGTAGTATAGGCAAGACTCGGGGGTTGTTATCGTTCTCTAGGGGAATAGGTTGGGAAGGCTTGATCACGGTCTAACAGAATTCTAAGGGTTGAGAGAAGATTATTTATGTATTTTTATGTTTATAGGAAAGCAGGTGAATCATATGTTTGAGAGGTTTGATTGGTTTTAACTATTAAACTAAATAATAAACTAAGCTACTGGTGATAACAATATAATAAAAGATTGTGTTCATTTAATCATGTATTACTCCCTAGATTGCTTCTCCTAGTATTGTTGCTTTGTCACACTTGTGATGATCTATGTAACTATTTCCTAAGTCCATGAAGAATTTAAAGAACGTCCGTACTATTTTTTATTATTCATGAGGCAAAAAACAAAGGAAGGTGGTTTGAAGACTTTTATCCCGGTCCAAACGAGTAATATTAAATGCATGTGTAAATACTACTTAAGGAGGGTATAACCATATTAAGGGGCAAGGGTAGTATAAAGATCTTCGTATACCCCCAACCATTGGACTCTGGGGATTGAGTGTAGAATTTAGCAATTTGGGTGTTACTAAATAGAACCATTTACCAAGATAATAGAAAACGACCCAAATGAGATGTTTAACAAAACAGTGATTTCCATTATTAATCAGAGTTAAAGCGTTCAAGGGCCCCACAAAAATCGCATCACAACCATTAGAACATTTGAATACCTATTGTTTCAAATAAAGACTTGTTTTTAGAACAAATTAAGCATTTTTTATGAAAAAAAGATAAGGAACATACAAGTAGTCTTTCAACAATATCCATCATAATGCACGACACCTCCCTCGGATCATTGCTTATTAGTTGGTTAACTAGGAATAAAAATGTTTCTTAACTCGTCAACTAACATGTTGAGTGAATTCATAGAGTTTAAAATATCAATAAGTTATAATTCTTTGAATCTCACATAATTAGTTCTCAAGAATATTAAAGCAACGAATGCAATAGTATAAAAACTTCTTTTCTTTTTACGCAATAAGACATGGAACCGAATGTTAATAAATACATATGACATTATTTGTGAAGTGCCACAAAATAAGGTATTATTGTTAATTTACCTATTACTTCTTAAAATATTAATATGTCTGTCTGAGGTGCGTTCACAAGGATTCATAACCCCGGACTAGGGTTGTCTAAACCCAAGAAATCTATTTTAAGGCATTGCATTCACCTCACAAGGCAATTTATAGTTCATGAAATAAAGGGACTTCGAACAAAAGCTTACTTATGCGGATAAAACAATTCATTTTCGGGTCCTGATACCATAAAATCATTTTCTGTGTTCGATTTTATTAATCAAACATGTATCCCCAGTCGCGGGTTTATAAAGCATTCAATAACGATTTAAATGCGGAGGGGCTATCGAATCGCCCAATTAAAAAAAGCCAAAAAGAATCAAATGCTCAATTCAATTTCAAGACAAAGCTGATTAAGCTTTCACGTCTTAACAAAGCGATCCATATATATAATCTTATATAACGGTATAGTGGTACTTTATGGTTTAATAACTCATCTAATACTTTACTGGTGACAAACTATATTAATAATATTATCTAATGTGTTAATTTTTTGTTATATTTAATATGTTATATATATGTAAATATATATATATTGTTACTATATATAATAATATGTATATGTTATAAGAATAATATTGGTTTATAATGTTATTGTTTTTTAATATGTATATTTATATATGTATATATTTATGTATATATCTATATATCTATGTATATAACTTATATGTTTATATCAATTAAATTTAATATTATATATATTTCGATATGTAAATATAATATTTAAGTATTTATATTTATATGTACTATTATATATATATAGGTATTTATTATATAATATATTATATATGTATTATATATTATATGTAATATATATATAGATATATATATATCTATGTTATACTACTATATATTATATATATATATTATGCTTCTAAATCATTTAATAATTTTATTCTCTATTGTGCGACCGCCAAAACATTTCACTGTGAGCATTAAAAGATTACAACACTTTTCCACAAACTTTCCATTTTTAGAAAGTTACCGAAAGTAAGGATAATATAATCCGAACTTTATATTTCGTTATCAATTAACTAACATTACTATCCCATTGCTTATTACAACCCATATTCAAAAGTTTACGCAAGTTTGACCTTCAAAAGTCAAACTTCGTAGTTGACTTTTAGACCAAAAATAACCTAAACTTTGATCTCCGGCCGTTTGAGTTTAAAAGTCATATTTGTATTGAGGTTACCTAACATTACTAACCCATTACTCATTACAACCCATATTCAAAAGTTTAAGCAAGTTTGACTTTCGAAAGTCAAAATTTGTAGTTGACTTTTACCCCAAAAATAACCAAACTTGACTCGGCCGTAAAACGTTCATTATTAAGAGTTACGTGACGATCCACCAAGCGAAACATAGCTAAAGGTGAACATCATCACTTGATATTATCAAAAATAACTTTCAAAGATTTCTCGACTCGCTACGGTTAAGTCAAACTTTCTGGTCAAACTTGGTCAACCAAAACCTATTAAAATGACATTTTCGACATAATCCGACTATCAAAACATGCTAAACCATCCTATTTAATCATACCAAAACCATCAAACTTTGGTTAATAACCAAATACACTTTCAATAATTTCCGCACTTAAATCTTATAGCAACAATCATATAACACGCAATATACACAAATTAACCAACACATAAACATAAATAGAAGCACACAATGCTTATGAGAAAATCAAACTATGGTTTCCCTTGGCCTTTTGAAATCGAACGAACACCAAACCCAAACAAACAAAACCTTTTTCAACAACCAACTTCACTACAACAACAATCTAACTATTTTGAACACCCCCTTATACATGAAAATGGCAAGAACCAACCAAAAATCTAACTTCTTCAAATCTTATTGCATGTAGGATTTTAATAGTGGGA
Organism: Tanacetum coccineum; assembly: GCA_026074375.1. Taxonomy (NCBI): domain Eukaryota; kingdom Viridiplantae; phylum Streptophyta; class Magnoliopsida; order Asterales; family Asteraceae; genus Tanacetum; species Tanacetum coccineum. The sequence goes on from BQNB010058818.1 coordinate 26,608, forward strand.
TTTGTAACTCTTAAAACAAGGATTAATAATATGTAAACGGATTTAATTTCATGTCGGAAAATTGGCTGAAAAGTGGTGGTGGCCGGTCGAAGAGAGCAAGAGATGAGAAGGAAGAGAAATTTTGTTAGTAAAAAGTTATAAGTGTGTGTATGGTTTCCTTTTATAGGAAAAGAGTTTGGTACTTTGGCAATTTAGGTCCCTCCATCCTTAAGTCCTTTTTAAAACTGGTACAATGTGTTTCTCTTATAAATAAAATCAGCCAAAAACTCAGGTTACACCACGTTAGTAAATATTTTAAATCCGTCCCACTAATTTTACTTTAAAACGTTTAATAAAACGTTAAACCACGTAAAACACGACCTTTAAACACGGTTTTTACAAAAACTCGGGGAAACGCCGTAAAATACAAAAATAACATAATCACGCTCTCGGAGCAACAATATAATTTTTTCTGACTTTCTTAGACGCTAAAAACAAATAGAAACTCAATCACGGCTTGAAATTACCCTATAAATGGAAATTTTCATCAAACCTTATATAGCATAAACGACTATAATTAATTACGTAGCAAAAATAATTATCTTAGCTCGGGATAAACGTTGACCTGAAACTCGGGTTGTTACATTCTCCCCTCCTTTAGGGAGCGCCGTCCTGGTGCTCAGCTCGACTTATCCACTTTTCCTCGCTTCGTCCTTACTTGTAAAGAGATGAGGGTACTTTTTCTTAATCTGATCCTCACGTTCCCAAGTAAATTCTGGACCTCTTTGCGAATTCCAACGAACTTTAACGATAGGTATCCTACTTTGCTTAAGTCGCTTGACCTCTCTATCAACAACTTCCACTGGCTCTTCAATCATATGCAACTTATCATCAAGTTGAATCTCATCCATCGGAACAACAATGTCGCCTTCCGCTAAACATTTCTTAAGATTCGAAACATGAAAAGTACTGTGAATCTCTTTCAACTCTTCAGGTAACGCCAACGTATAAGCTACAGGACCAACTCTAGCTAGAATCTTAAAGGTCTAATATAACGTGGACTTAACTTTCCACGCTTTCCAAAACGCACAGCGCCCTTCCATGGCGATACCTTGAGCAATACCATATCACCAACTTCAATTTCTAACGGCTTAGTTCTCCTATCTGCATAGCTTTTCTGGTGACTACGGGCAGTTAACAAACGGTTCTTAATCTGGACGATCTTCTCGGTCGTATCACGGATCAATTTTGGACCAGTGAGTTGGCTATCCCCAACCTCACTCTAATATACAGGTGATTTACATTTCCATCAGTATAAAGCCTCATATGGTGCAGCCTTAATGCTCGCGTGATAACTATTGTTATATTAGAACTCAACCAATGGTAGATGGCGATCCTAACTACTTCCAAAGTTGATCACACAGGCACGCAACATATCTTCCAGTGTTTGTATAGTCCTTTTGCTTTGACCATCCGTTTAAGGGTGGTAAGCGGTACTTATATCCAAATTCGTACCCAACGGTTTTTGAAGCGATTTCCAGAATCTCGACGTAAAATGGCTATCTCGATCCAAAATGATCAAAACGGGAACTCCATGCCTACACACAACTTTCTTCAAATACAGTTGTGTGAGCTTCTCCATCCCCACTCGGCGTTCTTGGCAGTCCACTCACAAAATCCATAGTAAGCCTTTCCCACTTCCAAACTGGAATCTCAGGTTGTTGCAGCAACCCAAACGGTTTTTGATGCTCGGATTTAACCTTCGCACAAGTCAAACACTTGCTTACATACATGGCAATATCAGCTTTCATATTCGGAAACTAGTACAACAGCTTCAGATCTTGATACATCTTGTTCGATCCTGGATGGATAGAATATTTAGACTTATGCGACTCATGCATAACCAAATCCCTCAATCCACCAAATCGCGGCAACCAAACACGATTTCCAAAACAACGTGTTTCATCAGGGCGAAACTTAAATATTTGCTTAATCAATATCCCCAAATTCTCTGCTATTACATTCTTCCTTTTCATAACTTCCTTTTGAGCTTCATGAATCTACTTTGGAAGATCATTGTGAACAGTCATCATCAAAGCTCGAACACGCAATGGCTTATTCCTTTCCTTTTGACTTAAGGCGTCAGCCACAACATTCGTTTTTCGAGGATGATACCAAATTTCACAATCATAATCACTCAATAACTCAATCCATCTCTGTTGTCTCAAGTTCAGCTCTTTCTGATTCAAAATATATTGTAGGCTCTTGTAATCGGTGAAAACCACACACTTTATCCCATACAAATAATGTCTCCATAACCTAAGAGCAAAAACAACGGCTCCTAACTCCAAATCATGCGTAGCGTAATTCTCTTCATGGACTTTCAATTGTCAAGATGCATACGCTATCACCTTCTCTCTTTGCATCAACACGGCTCCATATTCTTTAAGTAACGCATCGCAATAAACTACGAAATCTTCCGTCCCTTCATGCAACGCTAAGATCGGTGCACTACACAGCTTCTGCTTTAATGTCTGAAAAGCTTCCTCTTCTTCTTTTTCCCCCTCATATTTCTTATCTTTCTGAGTCAACTTAGTTAGTGGCTTAGAAATCAAAGAAAAACCTTCAATAAACCTCTGATAGTAACCAGCCAATCCAAGAAATTACCTCACCTCCATTGGCGTCATTGGTGCAGCCTAATTCTTAATGTCTTCGATCTTGCCAGGATCAACATGAACACCACTACGATCAATCACATAACCAATAAATTGTACCGAATCTAGCTAAAAATCACACTTTGAAAATTTGGCGTACAATCTCTCTTTCTTATGTAGCTCGAGAATAATCCTCAAATGCCTTTCATGCTCTTCTTCATCCTTGGAATAAACCAAAATATCATTGATGAACACTATGATGAACTTATCAAGATATGGCTTGCATACTCGGTTCATCAAGTTCATAATCACAACAGGCGTATTAGTCAATCCAAACGGCATCACTTGGAACTCAAAGTGACCATACCGAGTTTTAAATGCTGTAATTGGAATGTCCTCTTCTTTAATGCGTAACTGGTGATATCCTGATCGCATATCAATCTTAGAATACACGCTAGAACCTTGCAGTTGGTCAAATAAATTGTCGATTCTTAGGAGAGGATAACGATTCTTGACAGTCAACTTGTTCAACTCGTGATAATCTATACACATTCTAAAAGATCCATCTTTCTTCTTCACAAACAACACTAGTGCTCCCCACGGTGATGAACTCGGACGAATAAATCCTTTCTCTAACAGCTCTTGCAATTGTACCGTCAACTCTCTCATCTCAGGCGGTGCCAATCTATACGGTGCACGTGCAACAGGTGCAACCCCTGGTATTAGATCAATTTAAAACTCTACTTGCCTTGGCGGTGGTAGTCCTGGAAACTCCTCAGGAAAAATCTCAAGAAAGTCACGAATTACAAGCACGTCTTCCAATCATTTCTCCTTTGATTTTTTCTCCATCACATGTGCAAAAAACAAATGACAACCTCGCTCGACATACTTATGGGCCTTAATACAAGTTATGACCTTTAGTCAAGACACACACTTGTCACTTTCGACTATCAACATCTTGTTTCTGTACGGTATACAAACAACCTTCTCGCCACAGACGATAACGACATCGTGCTTGACAAGCCAATCCATACCGATTATGAAGTCAAATGTACCAAGCTCAATCGGCATAAGATCGATTTCAAAAATATGATTCACTAAATTAAAAGTGCAACCTTTCAAAACAGTGTTCGTACTAACTACCCTTCCATCAGCTAACTCTACCTCATAACTAGCTCTTATTTTAACCGGATTGATATCAAGCATGGAACTAAATCTAGTATCCACAAAAATCCTATCGGAACTCAAATCGAATAAAACAAAAGCATAGCGGTTATTGAGCAGAAACGTACTAGTAACCACATTCAGACCTTGCGGCTGAGCATCCTTAATTGCATAAGCTCGGCCAAGAACTTCTCCAACTTCCTCTTGCTTAACCTTCCTTGGGCATCAGTTCCTAGTATGACCTTGCTCACCACAATCATAACAAGTTAGAATAGGCTGAGCATTTGCACTCGTGGCAACATTCTTCTCCTTGCAACATCTTGCCTTGTGCCCAACCTTTCCACACTTGTGGCACTTGGTCGTACAGGGACCAACATGGTGAGTAAAAAACATTCACACAAAGGAAGTGATCCAGAAGACACCTTTCCATCAGTAAGAGCAGTAATCATAGCTCGCGCATTCCCTTGCTTTTGGTTATTCTACGAAGTTTGGCGTGAGTTGTCCTTATGGTTGCTCTTACCACTACTATTCCCACTTTGAAAGCTCTCCTATTTTTTCTTCTTTCCTTCCAAAATTCTTTCATCTCTAGCTTTTGATTTCTGTTTCATCAACTTATAAGCCATAAGTACGACTTCGTTCAGGTTAGCAGGCTTAGAAGAAGTGACTTCACCCTTGATGTTATCAGTCAATCCCCGGATATAAGCATCAACCTTCACACTCTCTGGCTCAACCATTCTTGGACACATCAAAACTAACTCATTGAACCTTTGAGTATAAGCAACAATGTTATACTCCTTGACCTTCAAGTTCTATAGTTCATGCTCTATTCTTTGAAGTTCTTCTATTGGACAAAACTCTACAGTCATTAATTGCTTCATCACAGTCCAAGGCATTTGGTTCACAGTCTCCAAACCCATGGTTGCAACCTTAGCATTCCACCATGTAAAAGCAGGTACTTATAGTGTTGCAGCAGCAAACTTAACCTTCTTGTCTTCTACACATTCACTGATTCCAAAAACACTCACTGTTTTCTTGAACCATCTTCGTAATTCGACAGCTCCTTTAGTACCATGAAAAACAGTAGGATTGCACTTCATAAACCTAGCAAAAGTGCACTCACGAACAGCAGGTGCAGCATCTTGACTCCTAACTGGTCCATACCCTCTAGCATCATTTCCAGCATTCTCATGTCTAGCTCACTCAGAAACGATATCAGCATCGACACTTTCCTTGATCATTCGACGAATAGCAGCTTGAGTCAAAGGTGCAGACTTTGGAGGCATGATTCTATCACGTCACATAGAAAACAATTTGATAAGCATTCTAACATGATATACTCATAGCATGGTACAATGACAAATCAATCATAACAACAGTCACACAACATCAAGTAGTAATCAAAAGATAGTCATTCATTTTTCATCACAAAATAACTAATATATAGTTGAATTGTTTCATTAAATGATATAAATCGTTACAACCAATAGCACTAATTCTACTAACTAAGGATTCAGTTTAGTGATTACACAATAAAGATACCATAATTGAAACCAAACTACTAAGAATCATGAGGAGGTCTTCGCGACTCAGATGAAGGACTCTTCTCATATTCAATCGGAACATCAATAGCTTCATTTGGTCTTTCTTTAAACATAAAGCCTCTACGAATCATCTCTTGATAGAACTCATGAGCTTAAACTCTAGTCCAATAGAGATCTCTCTCGACTCGTTTGTTATACATACGAAGGATTGTGTTGCTGAACCTTGCTTCTTCAAGTTCCTTCTTTAATTTCTTACACTCAGCTTTTTCTTCTTCAGTACTACCAAGCTTTTCGACCAGTTTTTCCATTACAGCCATTCCTTGCTCCACACTAGAACGCACTTCATTACCCAAATCCAAAATCAACTTATCATAATACTCGTCCTTTTCTTTTCCCTTCTTCTCGACCAATGCATGTGCCATCTCGTGACCATATAGTTGTCTTGAAAGAGAAGCCATCCGACCAAAAAGAGAGTTAATGTCCCTCCTCATGAGACCAGGTAATAGACCATTACTGTCCTCTCAAAGGAAAGGGGCAGTAGACGACTCACCTACCTCATGGATACTAGCAGGAATAGTCTCATCCTCGAACTCGATCGTGTTCTCAACCTCAATCACATCCTCGGGCTCTAACTTAGAAGCAAGTAGCGGAGGGTTAAGAGGATCCACCTCTTCGTAAGGATATGTCAACTCTAGCTTATTCTCATCTTCCTCGATGTCGAATTCCATATCATCTTCTTCTTCTTGGGGTTCTTCTTCTTCCTTAAATTCTTCCTCTTCCGGGTCCTCGTCTTCATCCATTAAGACAGGCTCGGGAACAACAGGAACATCATCGTGTTGATTTGACTCAACGGGTACATCATCCATATGATTGGGAGGGATTACTTTCACCATGATAATCTATAAAATATCATATAATACTTACTTAATAGCATATAACTTCTTATTCTTATTGGAACACTATTATCAAAATAACAGTTCGCATAAAAGCGCAACAAGTAAAAATTCATAATTCGTGACATTCTCGTTCAGTATATACCTTAATTATACTCCAAACATATATAATAATAGTTATCATATAATCACATGGCATTCTATGCATACAACACATGCATAAATGTACCAATACATAACACTTTATGCATCTAACACGTGCATAAATATACCTATACATCACAATTTATACATACAACACATACATAAATATACCTTTTCTTTCTATATGTAAACAATGGCAACGAGGAGTCTTGGTGAGCATGTAGAAGCATTATAGTTTAGGTTTTCAAAAAGACTCGACCTAGTTCTCTATAACCTTAGGTTTTCAAAAACACCCCAACCAAAGGACTTTGGATTGTGCAACGGAATTTAGCAATTGGGTGTTACTAAATAGCACCATTTACCAAGATAATAGAAAATGACATTAATGAGACGTTTAAAAAACATGTGTTACATTATTAATCAGAGTAAAATGCGTTCAGGTCCCCACAGAATCGCAACCACAACAATTACAACATTTAAAAAACTATTGTTTCAAAATAAAGACATTGTTTTAGAACCAATTAAGACATTGTTTTTGAAAGACAAGGAACATACAAGTAGTCTTTCAACAAATCCATCACACGCACGACACCTCCACGCCATCGTTGCCTTCATTCTTGGTTACCTGGGATAAAACAAGTTTAAAACGTCAACAACAATGTTGAGTGAAATTCATAGAGTTTAAAATAATTAATAAGTAATAATCTTTGAACACATAATTAGTTCTCAGGAAAACAAAGCAACAAATGCAATGTATAGCAACTTCTTTTCTTTCACACAATAAGCTCATGACGCCGAACGTTAACAACACATATGCCATTTCATATGTTAATGTGCCCCAAAACAAGTTATTATTGTCATATACCTATTACTTCTAAATACAAGATGTCCGTTTGACAAGGTGTTCACAAGGATTCAAACCTCAAACAGGGTTGTCAAACCCAATAGATCTATTTAATGCATTAGCGTTCACCTTACAAGACGATTACCGGTTCATGAAATAAGGTACTTCGACAATAGCTACTTATGCAGAAACAATCTCATATTCGGTTCCAACATACCATAAAATCATATGTGTTCTATTTTAGTAAACAAACATGCATCCCCCTCACGGGTTTATAAACAATCAAAAGATTTAAATGAGAGGCTATGAACTCACCTTAAGCAAAAGATCCAATTCAATCAAATCAACAAGCGCAAATAGCTTCACGTCTTAACTGCGACCTATATAATACATATATAGCGGTATGTGACTAAAAGTATAATAACTCATATATTACATACTTGCATATATATGTATTGCTATTACGTATATACAATCATATACTACAATCTCCAAATGCGACACAAAACATTTCTCTTTGACGCATTAACAATATTACACACTTTTCCACAAAGTTTCCATTTTTAGAAAGTTACCGAAAGTAAGGATAATATAATCCGAACTTCATATTTCGTTATCGATTAACTAACATTACTAACCCATTACTCATTATATACTATATTCAAATGTTTACGCAAGTTTGACTTTCAAAAGTCAAACTTCGTTGTTGACTTTTACACCAAAAATTACCAAACTTCACTCGGCCGTAAAATGTTCATTATTAAGAGTTACATGACGATCCTGTAACACCCCCAAACTACGATACGCAGCGGAATACAACATTTGGGGTGCTACTTAATAATACATGTAAACGTTCAAAGATACGTTTATAAAACACAATTTCATTTATTAGAAAGATCAGAGTTACATAGGTCCCAATACCATTATAGAAATTAAATTTCTAAAAATCACAACACGACTTGATTTCTAAAACACTTGTTTTGTTTATGACACAACTTCACCGAGGCGCCGTCTTTGATATCCGCGTTCCGTCCATCCAAGCCATCAACAATACCTAAACCTGAGATACATGCTTAAAAACGTTAACAAAACGTTGAGTGAATTCATAGAGTTTACAAATAATGAGTTTACACGCATATTTTTAACAAAAGTATAACTTGGCTCGTAGTCAAGTTTATAAAAATAGTGATTTCCAACTAGAAGAGCCCTTGTCCCGAAACTTAACACAATACATCCCGTAGACAAATCATGTCCTAGAGTATGTCACTTCTCCGATTACTAACCACAAAATGTCCGTATTGACAAGGTGGTCCCAACGGATTCAAACCCGGACATGGATTTCAAACCCATAGTCTATTTAATACATTAGCGTTTCACCAACACGATGGTAACTAACGGTCATACAACAAAAGGCATATATCTCAGTAGTAAAGGAATCCATAATCAAGTATCAAAAACAGTTTGCTTCAATTTCAAAAACAAGCAGATATATCCCCCTCGCGAGTTAAAAACATTGAAAACTTTTAAAAGCGTGCTATGAACTCACCTTTGATCAAAAGCCGATAATCAAACAATGAAGTCTAGCACGAAAATCCACAAACGCGATAACGACCTATAATTAGTGTCGCTTCGATTACTATACCGAAAAGTATAATCAACGATGCGTACATCGTATCAACAAAATCATATATATAGTATAATAATATATATAAGATATATATATATATTATTTATATTATATATATATATATATATATGTATATATATATATATATATATATATATATATATATATATATATATATATATATATATATATATATTCACACATGTGATGAGGAATCCACTTACGCCTTAGATCCTAAAACCCCACAATATTAGGTTACGATCATTCTTCACGTTTTATCTTACGTGACTTTATTTGAAAACTTTATATTTTCGATAACTTTCTATTTTTAGAAAGTTTCTATTTTCGGAAAGTTACCATATTTAGTAAGTCTCGTTATCAAAATATATTTGTGATAAGATTTAGTTATCTCGTCGAATCCTCGACCGTCAATGTGATTACCAACTACTCATATCGATATTATTTTTCGATTATTACTAAAGTTTCTATTTTTAGAATATACCCCGTTCGTATCCATCGTTAAGTCTAAAATGTCTTACTCTTAGTAATAATATCATTTACTCACTTTTATTATGTCCGACAAGTTTAGTATTAACCCGTTGACTTTCAAAAGTCAACGCTAGACTTTGTTTGACTTTTATACAAAAAGGCATATACTCAGTAGTGAAGGAATCATATTCAAGTATCAAAAACAGTTTGCGTTCAATTTCACAAAACAAGCAATATATCCCCCTCGCAGAGTTAAAAACATTGAAAACTTTAAAAGCGAGGCTATGAACTCACCTCGATCCAAGACGACGATCGATTAATCAAATCCAATACGAAAAATCGGCAATACGATCACGACCTATAATTATGTCGTTTAATCATAATATACTCAAAGTATAATCAACGATGCGTACATCGTAACGGCAAAATCATATATACTTATATATATATATATATATGTACATACATGTGATGAGAAATCCACTTGCGCGACCTAAATCCCACAACCCTACTTTATTGAGTTATAATTATTCCTCACATTTTATCTTACGTGACTTTAATTGAAAACTTTATATTTTCGATAACTTTCTATTTTTAGAAAGTTACTATTTTCGGAAAGTTACCATATTTAGTAAGTCTCGTTATCAAAATATATTTGTGATAAGATTTAGTTATCTCGTCGAATCCTCGACCGTCAATGTGGTTACCAACTACTCATATCGATATTATTTTTCGATTATTACTAAAGTTTCTATTTTTAGAATATACCCCGTTCGTATCCATCGTTAAGTCTAAAATGTCTTACTCTTAGTAATAATAGCGTTTACTCACTTTTATTATGTCCGACAAGTTTAGTATTAACCCGTTGACTTTCAAAAGTCAACGCTAGACTTTGTTTGACTTTTATACTTATATTTATTTTTACCCAAATCTGACCCGCGCCAAACGACCCTTTAAATCACATTTTCACGATTCGGACAAAGAAGAAATTTTATGCGAAACGATATTCCGGACAACTTTTTAGTTTTAGCCGAGACCTGAATCTCGACAGAAAATAACCAAAACGCTCTTTTTCAATTCTGCTGTTACTTGTATTTTTAATAAAACGTAGCAGTTTGACCATCAGTTTTGACCCGCTATATCATGTTTTCGTGACTTTGACCTAGAAGAGATTTTATAGAAAACGTCATTCCGGACAACTTTCGTGTTTCGCCGGAAGGCCGAAACGGACTCGAAATTGTCCAAAATCGCCGTTGAAAATCAGATCAGCAAGCTATATTTTAGAAAGTAGCTGTCATTTTTATACACAAATTTCCAACTTCGATCGGCCATAACTTCTTCATTATTAGGAGTTACGGGACGTTCGAATTACCGAAACGTACATTAGGACGAACTCTATCGTATATCAACCTCAAAAATCAGTTTTTGAAATTTCTCGACCCTCGAAATACGCGCTCGGTTTTCTGCTCGAATTTACAAGTTACAAAACTCGCCAAAATCCATTTTCGACCCAAAAACCATCCCACAACTTATCTAGAATAGCCTATACTCGATATCTATTTCGGTCAATCAACGCAATCAAAATCTAAACTAGACGACGCAAGTTTCGTCGGATTTCATCACATATATTTTTCGATAACTAATTAAATCGCGAAAACAAAA
>BQNB010058819.1:0-37604 GCA_026074375.1 Tanacetum coccineum
GGTAAACCGCTATGAAGAAGTAACACCAAACCCCTACCAAAAAATAAAATTGACAGAGGTTTGTTTCCTAAATCGCTATGATAAATTATCTTTAACAACCTATAAACCGCTACAGATCAAACCGCTACAATTACTAAATCACTACTAGTAAATCGCTACGCTAGAGGACAAACCGCTACTGACAAACCTCTGCCTAATAAGACAAATCGCTGTCAGAAACGACAAACCGCTAGCACATTGTACGATCTGACAAACCGCCAGAACAATTATTTTTCAATAAGGACTTGGAATATCTTACATCAGGTGACACAGCACGCAGGGCTGCCTTGTCAATATCCAAGCTTAAAGCCGCCATTTATACTTTGACTGATTCTTCGATCATATCATGAAAGATTACCAACATACACCTTTGAAATGTGGCAGGAGCATTACATAGCCCGAAAGGCATTCGCCTATAAGCATATGTTCTGAAAGGACATGTGAATGTTGTTTTTTCTTGATCATTAGGATCGATAGGAATTTGAAAATATCCAGAAAACCCATCGAGGAAATAGAAATATTTATTTCTTGCGAGTCTTTCTAACATTTGATGCATAAACGGCAAAGAGAAATGATCTTTTGCGGTTGCTTCATTGAGTTTACGATAATCAATGCATACTCGCTAACCCGTAACGGTTCTTGTTGGGACAAGTTCATCATTTTCATTTGTGACAACTGTAATACCACCTTTCTTTGGTACACGGTGAATAGAAGTAGCCCAAGGACTATCGGCAATTGGATAAATAATACCGGTATCTAAGAGTTTTACAATTTCTTTCTTAACAACTTCTTGCATATTTGGATTCAACCTTCTTTGTTTTTGGACAACGAGTTTCTTTTCATCCAGAAGTTGTATCTTATGCTTGCAGAATGATGGGCAAATACCAGGAATGTCTGTTGTTTTCTAGGCAAAAGCTTCCTTGTTCTTCCAGGAATACATATTCCAGATTATCAGGAAGAGGTTTGAGTTCAAGATCCGTAGGAGGTTCTTCAAGGGATGTGTTAATTTTATGGTCTGTATTGATGGTGATTTTCTCGAATGGTGGTTTTTCGGTATTAGATTCAAAGTCAGGGTTTTCATCGGCAGTTATTGCCATGAATTCATCGAATTCAGCAAAGATTTCTTCTTCGAGAAAGGTTCCTTCGATGGAATGGAGGATTTTACTACCTTTGTTTAGAAGAGCATCGAAGTCTTGTTCTAAAATTTCATCAATAACATCGATACTGAAACAGGTATCATCGTTCGAATAAGCGTGTTTCATCGCAAAATCAATATTGAAGATCATTCATTCAGTTCCAACTCCAAGATTGAGTTGTTTCTGTTTAACTCGAATAACTACATCAACAGTGTGAAGAAATGGTCGTCCCAAGATGAGAGGAACTTTTCTATCTTCTTCCATTTCTAGGATAACGAAATCGGCAGGAAGGGTGAATTTACAAACTTCAACAAGCATATTTTCAGCTATTCCAACAGGGTATTAGAATGATCTGTCGGCAAATCTCACGCTCATTTTGGTAGGTTTAAGAGTTTTGAGAGATAGTTTTTCATATAAGGAATATGAAATAAGGTTAATGCTAGCACCAAGATCGACTAAAGTATTACAGGAAAAAGTTTTGTTAAAATTACATGGAATAAGGAAACTTCCGGGGTCTCCAAGTTTTGGTGGAACTTTATTCTAGATCATCGCTGAACTATCGTCGCTAAGGAAAGCGGCAGAAATTTGGTCAATTATGTGCTTGTTGCTTATGAGTTCTTTGAGAAATTTTCCATAGTTAGGCATTCTGGCTAAGACGTCGACAAGAGGTACGTTGATTCGAATGGCGCAGATCATGTCGAGGAATTTTCTGTATTGGGCTTCCATTTTATCTTTCCTTAGACGTTGAGGATACGGAATTTTTGGTTTATATGGTTTGGGTAATGGTGTTTCTTTAACTAGTTTCTGGGTCTGAATCTTTGGTTATGGTGTAGGTTCGTCTTCATCATCACTATCAAAGTTGATAGGGGTTTCAGAATTGTCTTGTTGATCATTTAGGTTAACTCGTAGGTTATAGGATTTAGCACTTCTTGTGAATATGACATTGACATGCTCGTTACGAGATTACGATGGTTGATAGGCCTTGGAGTTGTGTCCTTTTGGGTTTGGTTGAGTGTTACTTGGAAGAGATCCAGAAGGTCGACCAGATTGCTTGTCAGCAAGTCTGTCGAACTTAGTCTTAAGATTCTAGATTGAAGCTTGATGATTTTTGGCTATTGTTTCGAGTTGAGTTTTGAGATCCATGAATGTTTCTTTGAAAAAAGCATTGGTTGATTGCTGAGATTTCATGAAATCGTTGAATTGTTTTTGAATATCGTAGGGTTTATCATTGGTATTGGATCGGTAGTTGTCTCGATTATGATCATTCCGTTCGCTTGAACGCTAATTATCGCGATTCGAGTCTCAGTCGCGGTAATCATTGTAAAAACGGGTTTTACGGAAAGTTTGCGTGAATTTGGCTTCTTCTTTACGGGACATAGGTATGCCATCTTCATCAAGATTGGGTTTTATTTTTTAGCATTAGATTGGAGTTCTTTTTACTGAGCGTCCATTTTCAGGGTCATGACATCCATTAGAGCCATAATTTTGTCAGTATCAAAATTACTGCTACCTTCATCGGCAAAAGCAACGGTTTTCTTAAGGGATGAATTGGTTTTTTGATTTTTAGCCCAGTCGATCTTGAGTAAGACTTTATCTTCGAGAAGTTGATAAGCTTGATTTGTTGTTTTATAGAGGAAAATACCACCGGCTGCGGCATTCAGAACTTCTTGAGTTATCTCGCTGAGACCATGAGAGAAGATTTTTATAATGTTGCCTTTGGTTAGATTGTGTTCATGGCAGTTTCAGAGCATTTCTTTCATACGAAGCCAAACATCGGTTAGAGATTCGTTTTCATGTTGAGAAAAAGCTCGGATTTCTCCGAGGAGTGGGTCGAAAAGAGCTGGGGGGGAAATCAGCTAATGAAAGTGGTTCGAAGTTCATCCCACGTTTCGATAGTTTCTTCATTGAGTTCGTCCAGCCATGTTTTTGCTTCTCCAGTTAGTGATAGGGGAAACATCATTAGGCGGACGGCTTCATTTTCAGTATCTCTGTATTTAAACATATCGCAGATTTCAAGGAATTCATGAATCTGTTTAGGAGGATCAGTTTTGGTTCTACCATCAAATTGGTTTGCTTTGACAAGAGTCAAGTGGTTACCTTTAATAGCAAATTCTTTTGCGGTTTCAGGAATAGTGATTGTGGAACCGAGAGTTGGAGCGACAACACGGTCGGCAACCCACATGGGTTCATCATCCATTGGATCATAATCTCAAAGAATATTAAGAAAGTAACGGAAGTGACTGATGTTAAGAATTGGCGGGTAAGCAATTTTTGGGTGTTGTGGTGGATTATTTCTTTGATCGTATGGAACTCTTCTGTTTCGTCGATGAAGTCTTCGATTCAGAGTACGTTCAGGTTCAGGTAAAGGTTCAACAAGTTCAGAGTTGGAAGCACGTGTATGCATCCAAGAGAGAAATTGTTAGGGGTTAGTTTACCAGAAAACTGTACGGTGATTTTTTTGAAAAATAGGGGGAGTTAAAATAATTTTCCAGAGTTGACTACAGAACAGCTAAAAAAATCCCCGGCAACGGCGCCAAATATTTTGGTGTGTTTCAAAAGCTTTAAATTTATAATGACTGAAAATACCAATTTTATTATAGGGAAACACACGGGTAAAAGTATAACCCAGATATGCAGTATAATCTTTTTAGGTAAGACCTCGTTCCACACGGATGCAGTATAACCCATGTAAAAGTATAAACACACGGGTGAAAGTAACTTTTGTTTTACCAGTGATAATAAAGATGACTACTCGGATAGTTGAAAATAATTTATAATTGTTGGAAAAGATTATACCTCAAAGGTGGAACCTTAAGTTATAAAAAGGATTTTCTCATTAGAAAACATTTTCACAAATTAACTTAATTAACTCAAGACTTATATTTAGTTTACTAGACCAAATGTGTCACTCAATTAATCCAGTTACTAGTATATCAAAGTTTATTTGTTTATCAATTTACAAAAGTGGATTTCTCAGCACAAACGATAAAGACCATAGACAAATCTTTAAAACCACATAGATCATAATGGGTCTCTCGACCTATATCGATATGATTATATAATTTAAGTTGATAAGCAAAGATGAACAAGATAAGATATAATAAGATTGCAACATAAGCTTAAGATTAAAGAGATCATGATCATACCAAACACTTATTCATTATCATAACATCACCGAGTAGTCTTAAGAGATTTAGCCTCTCATGGCTAAGGAGTTCATAACATAACTTGCTTCAATAGCAAACTTCATTATATTGCTTATACTAGTATGATATTTTTCCTTGTTCTTGGTTCTTTGATCTTGAATCTCCAAAAGATATGGTGTTTATTCTTAGAGAAAGAATTTGTGTGGGATGATGAAGAATGTTTGTATAAGAGATGGTTTTTGTTTTTGTGATGATATGAAAATGAGAGATTTTGAGGCTCTATTTATAGGCTGAAATTTGGGTGAAAGTGTGGTGCACACAAAAGATTGTGTGGCTCACTTGGTGATTAAATGCATAAGTATTAAATGTTTATTGAGTAAGTACGGTGCACAAGAGAATATGTGTGGTGTACTTAGGGTGTAATTGCAGTAGCATTAAAGTCTTCATAAATTCTTCACATCAGATGGGAAGTGCGGCGCACACAAAAGATTATGTGGCGTACTTGTTGAGTTAATGCGAATTTGACTGTCTTTTACTTGAAAGTAAGTGCGGCGCACAAATAGACAGTGCGGCGCCCATTTGGCACTTTGGGCTTGATTGATGATCTTCCTTTGATTGATGTGTTCTTTAACGTGTAAGTATTTGATTTTGATGTATCTAACATTGGGATGTCTTCAAGTGAACCTGCAAGCAATTTTGAGTTATTAAGTATCAAAAGTTCACGAGAAATGATAAAATATATACAAATAACACCATAGAAAACATGTATAATTTGGGCGTTATCAAAGTGACTCGTGAAGCTGACATTGGTGTAGTTGAGCATCAAAAGAAGAAGAAGATGAAAGAAGTTGTCTCTGAACCAGCTTATGCATAAGAACTACTCAACTTGAAGAAGGGAACTCGAGCAAGCAGAGAAGCTTATATTCTTAATAGATCCCAAAACAGGTAAAGAATCAACTGCTGCTCAAGACAAGTCTAATGAATCAGACTAGGGTTTTGAAGGAAAAGTATAGATACTTACCAGTGATGATGAAAGAACAGAGTCTGCAAGAGAAGTAGCTGAAAGTGAAAAGGCTAATGAAGAGACTGCTGATGATGAAGAGTTTCATGATGATGAAAAAGTGCATGATGATGATGAGATACATGATGATGAAGAGAAGCATAATGATGATGAGATAGCCGATGAAGAAAAGAATGAGGAAGAGATGCTTGAATCAAAGAAAGATGATGAAGAGATGGCTAATGTAGAAAAGGTTGATGTTGAGAAAGCAAAAGAGGAGAAAGATGATAAAGAGCAAACTAGAGATGACCAAGCTGGTAAAGATGATCAAGCCGAAGATGATCAAGTAGGGGTTCTTATTTCTGTGACACATAAGGAGAAGCCTGAATTACCATAGTCAACCTCCAGTCATTGTTTATCATTTGACTATGGTAATCAATTTATTTAATTCTTTAAGTATTTCTCTTGTTGGCATTCTTCAAGAACATGCAAATACAGAGATAAATTCCATGGTGGATGTTCAAGTCCATCAAGAAATTCCTACTATTCAGCAAACTTTATTGCTTGATGTTATCGTATCAGTGATTCCTAAACAGACAACACCAACAACAACACCACCAACAACAGAAGCTCCAGCTACTCCTGTAGCCAAAACTAATCCATCTCCAACTGTTCTGCAAAGACTTTCAACATTGGAAAAGAAAGTTGCAAAATTATCTAAAGTTGATCATTCTGAGGTCATTGAAGAATCTATACAAGCCATTGTACTCAATGAAGTCAAAAATCAAATACCAAAGTTCTTACCTAAAGCTGTGTCTGAATTTGTTGAACCAAGATCAGAAAGAACTGTTCGTGATGTGCTAAAAAAGAATCCAATAAATCTTGTCTATCTTCCTCTACACAAGCAGATTCTTGATAACATCAAATATTTAATACTTTTAGTGTCAATTTACCCCCTATATTACCTGCAAATGTTTCATTAATACTCGAAAACGAGATATTTTCTATCATTTTGTAGTTTTCAAGTGAAATGCAGGAAAGTGACAAGAAACAAGGGAAAAGGACTTAAAGTGTAAATTCTAAAGAATGTTACGGTGTAACATCAAAAATGGTTACACCATAACATAAATTAAGCAAGTATGAAGATCAAGGACAAGATTACGACGTAACACCATATCTAGTTACGTCGTAACCATATATTTGGAAGGAAATCTTGACAAAGTTAGAGTTATAGTGTAACTGTTACGCCGTAACCATAAAGATCTATAAATATGGAATGAAGATCATATACTTATGGACATTATTTGAAGGTTACGGCGTAACACTATATATGGTTACGCCGTAACAACTGCTTAAATATAGAATGTCGTGTATGATGGTTACGGCGTAACACCTTTATTGGTTGTGCCATAACAGGTTCAATACCTATAAATAGAGGCCTTATTCAAGCTATTCTGACATTACTTCCTCCACAGCCAATTGGAGAGGCGACAAAGGCTTCCAACCTTTAAAGAATTCCACCTGGAGTCCAAGGGAGATCACACTTTACTTACATTTTATATTTAATCATTCAAATACAAATACTGTAAGAATTATGAGTTTTCAATCTATGATTTATTCTATTTCTTGTTGTGTTTCCGTTACCATGAGAGGTTAAGCACTTAAAGTGCTGGCCTTGTTATGTAGTTACTATTGTTCTGATCATTTCCTGTTAGATTATGGTTTCGTTAGATATTCCTTGACTATTATATAACCCTGGGTTTTGGTAGTATGGGTGATTTGGACCTAGCTTGCCCGATAATTAGATTATCTAGTCAAATGGGATCCAATGGGTACTATGAAGGATCACTAACTCCTTACCTGGTGTAAGAACTAACGGTCACTGCACTTATCACTTAATATACTTAAAAAGCACAGGAACTCTTTCAAAGAGGGTTAATAATCTTTATAGATTATTAGATATGTTTTTGGGAATAGTTGGGATTAATCACTGCAACCTGGATAACCTACCTCCCAGATGATTTAGGATTGATTCAGAATCGCAGGGAGTATAGGATAGAGTAAATATGCACATTCAAGTATATCGATCTTAGAAACCACTAATGAACCAATAGTTTGACATTGCACAGGAAAGTGTTTTCGTAACAGTAGTAATTAAGTAACTAGGTTAGCACATTTTCTTTCTTGATATCTTCAACTTTTTTTATTTTTAGTAATTTATTTTATTGTTATTTTTAATTTCTTTCAATTCAAATCAAAAACTATTTTTAAAATGTGACATTTCAAATAAAAACTAATTACAACTTAGCTCTTGGGACGACCTCGAATTTACCATTCTATACTACCCACGATCGGGTTCTCTGCCCGTTAGTGCGTGGTTAGGTAGATCAAGTTTTATAAATTTAAAACTTGGTAAAAATAGATTTTAAAATAAAATACGCATCAAGTTTTTGGCGCCGCTGTCGGGGAGCTAAAAATTAGTAGTAATTTGAATTTTTGCAATTATGTCTTTTCTCACTTCGATCTATTCTCTAGGAAACATCATGGATGAGGTTGACATTGAAGATCTCACCATTGAATAGTATCTTAGGCTAACATAAGAAAGTCAGACACCTAAAAAGATTTAAGATATGACTATCGCCGAGTACTTGGAATACAAGAAAAAAGTGAATGAGAACCACATCAGCAATACTAAATCATATCCTCCTACCTTTTTCGAAAAAAGTACACCAACCTATGACCCAATCTAAGAATTTACTTACTACTTTGACCCTAACCAACCAGACACAGAGTTCGATTATAATTCGTAAGATATGGAGGAAGAGGTTGAATACATGATCGACCATGAAGAAGTCATGAGTGAGCAAGAGGAACATAACCATGGGTATACTCAGAACATTCAGCACTTTGAAGAAAAGGATGATGTTGACGAATGGTTGAACGCTAAAATAACAAAACACATGAGTATGTAGGGAGTGGAGAACATGAAGAATGCCTTAATTATCATAATCAAGTCCATTAGACAGGAAATGAAAGATGGTATCATGAAAAGGCAAGTTGAAACCTCGACAACCAATGATGAAGTATCATCCATCGCCAGTAATGAAGAGGAGACTCCACCTTGTCAATTACCCAAGGATCTAAGCCTAGGAAGTTTTCTTCTTCCTTTTAAAATTAATAACCATAATCTTTATGCTACTGCCACATTAGATGCTAAGGATAATTTCATGCCACTAAGAGTTTATGGATATCTAGGTTTAGATAAACTCAGAGATACAAGCACCTTAGAAAATACGACAGGAACTAATGAGCACTTAGGAACTGTCAATATTATTGTGAAATTTAGGGAGTTAGAGTTTTCGTGTAATTTCGTTATTAAAATGGCTGAAGATGTTATAATCTTAGGAAGACCATTCCTTGAATCAACTCGTGCCCAAATCGATGTTTTTAATGAAGAAATTTCATTTGAAATAGGCACTAAGAAATTTAAATTCAACATAGATTCTTGCCAAAGCATGGAGAAAATTTACATGGTAGACATTACACAAGAGGAGGAAACCTTTAATCCTATTAAAATAGGAATAGACTTATTCTCTTATGAATCCCTCGCATGCCTAGAGTTTGAACAAATAACTAGGTCCTATGGCACTCCTATCCCACAGGATGAAATAAAACCAATTAGTTTTTCACCAGATAGAAGAGGATTAGTTAAGAGATGGTATGTATGCAAACCCATACATGTAACCTATGATGATAGAAGTGGTGAAGATTGTGGGATGTTGTCGACATGTGACCCTGACTCAAAATTTTGCTTTGGATATAACAACCTACATCAATCTGATCATGAATTTATTTTCAACGAATGGATTCTTGATAGTTACGATGTTGAGGAGGAATATGCAAGGTAGATTAGTGACCCATATTCTAGGAGATTTGACGAATATAACAAGGTGTTCAATAATGAGATTGAACATTTATCAAATGAGTACATTTTAAGAATCGGAAAGAAAGGGTATGTTCTAGACGATGTATGGGAAAAATGTCAACAAAACTACAAGAAAAGCAATGAAGCATGGCATGGCGAGGCACACGAGGAGGACAAAATGTAGCAAATCAGGGATGAGAAGACCGACTACGATCCCTTCTATGTTCGTTAAAACTTTTGAAGTAAAAAATATTCTTTTAAAGGAGGACGTAGTTTTATATGCATTATTGATCGTGAGGACGAAGCCCTACCATTAGGGCGTATGAATGGAGCACGATTTAAAGCTATGATATGAAAGCGCGAGATGGCAGTAAGTATGTTCATGAAGTAACATAGAAGGGGCATGAGTCTAACTTAAAGACTTGTTAATAAATAAAAGTGCTTGTCGGGAGACAACCCATCCTTTAATGAAATTTCCTTTTTGCATTAGTTGGTTTGCATGTTTCTTACTTTGTTTTGAAGAATCCAAAAGCTAAGAGGCAATTATCAAGACCGGCTTAACTCAAAATCATGTGCTAACTTTGCTGAATCAGCAGCAGTTACGGCGTAACAACTTTAGTTTATGTCGTAACCAATGTAGTTACGTCGTAAACCATTTCCTAGTTACGCCGTAACACTCTAAATCTTAAAAAATTTACCACTTGATTACGACGTAACCCATTTCAAGGATACCCCATAACCTCCTTCTGAAATCATAAAAATTTAAGTTTTAAACATGTCTAAACCTTGTATACGTAAATGGACTTTGTGGGTATGTTCTCTGGAAACCCTCACGAGACTAAACTCGTCCACTTAGGCCATCAAATGGTTTAAAAGGCTTGTTGCATATGCTAAATGCAACCGTGATTCCTATGAAAGTGAGTTAGGTTTATATTTCCTGTACACTTCATAATGCTTGTAGAACAATTTTATGATTTGGTTTGTTTTGGGATCACATGGGATAAAGAGCTTGCGAGAAGACAGAAATAATCTAAAGATTTCTGCCAAATTTCAAATTTCAAAGCAAAGCTCAGGGAGTTTCTTGTCTTAATTATACTCTTCCTTTTTATTTAATTTCCTTAATGTACAATAGGGACATTGTACAAGTCAAGTGGGAGATGGGAGTAGAATTAATACTTGACATATGTTTTGCCTTCGATTTTCTAGTTTCTAGTTTTCTTTGAAAACTATGCCAATTTTAAAATTTTTGACAAATTTTTTTAAATAACTAGAATTAATCTTTGTCGAATGCACATTACCCTTTATTATTACTTGGTGAGATTTAAGCCAAATATTTCATTTCCATCATAGTATTCAAAAATCCACCAAAATATTGAGTGTGCGAGTAGTATTGTAGACTTTAGAACTTGGCATGTACATCATTTCAAGACCTAATTGATTAGCAGGAATAGATAGTTCAAGAAGGCAACGCTTAGGAAATCACCCAAATAAGCCTATATGTATGTGTTTATCGACTTGTTACACTGACTTTTCGACCTCTCGCGATAAACCCTTTTGTTGAACTCGTTATAGGGCAAGATACCCTTAGATCACCCTTGTTAAACCAATCTATGTTTTCAACCTACTCTATATGTTTCGTTACGCCATTTCACCTTAGCCTACCCTGTAGTCTTTATTTTCTTTGTGTTGAAATCTTTGGTTGCTTAATTCCATGGTTTAGGGGAATGGGAACGAAAATTATATGCATTCGTGGAAGACCGATCAATTATGATCTATAAAGACCCCCCTGTATCACCACTTTTGACATTGTTTATCTTAAGTGGGGGGATGTGCATATAATATTAAATGTTGCAGGGGCAATAATTAAAGATATAAACTCCTGTAACATTTGCATATTATGAAGAAAATAAAGAAAAGAGGGTGAAACAAAAAGCCACCCATGTGCTAAAATTGTAAAGATGGTGCAAAATTAAAAAATCAAAAATGGAGCTAGTAGCCCATTAGTGCACCAAGACATCTCAGTAAATATGAAGAATGGAGCTAGTAGCCCATTGTTACACTAAGTTATCTTAATACTCATGAAGAATGGAGCTAGTAGCCCATTATTGAAGTTCAGATTTTCGGACTTAGACTCTTGGACCCATGGATGGACAGTGGTTAGTTATGACAACCTTAGATTACTCTAGACTATTTGTTTTGTGTTCTTATTAACAACCATTAAATGTGTATCCCATGTGTATCCTAATTCCTTTATCACTCTTTAAAATCATAATACCCTTATTGCCTTCGAGAATTATTTAGACCCTAATTCTAATTGGTGCAGATTTGTGTACTTTCCAAGCTTATGATAGAATACATGCTATGACTGTGTAATTGAGTGATCACCCCGAAAATTAAACACTTAGACTAGTGGAGAGCTGAGTGACTTTTTATCCCCTTTTCGTGAGGTGTTCGGCTTTGATGTTTTCTAGCATGCGAGTTTTATAAATTCATTTCTTGAAGTTATTCTCGAGAAATCATTTTATGAAATGTTCTAACAGGTGCTACTTGAGGGTAAGCAGAAGTCAAGTGGTGGATATTTGATAACATCAAATATTAATACTTTTTAGTGTCAAATTACCCTCTATATTACCTGAAAATGTTTCACTAATACTCGAAAACGAGATATTTTCTATCATTTTGTAGTTTTTAGGTGAAATGCAAGAAAGTGACATGAAACAAGGGATAAAGGACTTAAAGTGTAAATTCTGAAGAATGTTATGGCATAACATCAAAAATGGTTACACCGTAACATAAATTAAGCAAGTACGAAGATCAAGGACAAGATTACGGCGTAACACCATATCTAGTTACGCCGTAACCATATATTTGGAAGGAAATCTTGACAAAGTTAGAGTTACAGCGTAACACCATATCCAGTTATGCCGTAACCATAAAGATCCACAAATATGGAATAAAGATCACGTACTTATGGATATTATTTGAAGGTTACAGCATAACACCATATATGGTTACACCGTAACAACTGCTTAAATTTGGAATCATGTATGATGGTTACAGCGTAACACCTTTATTTGTTGCGCCGTAACAGGTTCAATACCTATAAATACAGGCCTCATTCAAGCTATTCCGACATCACTTCCTCTACAGCCAATTAAAGAGGCGACAAAGGCTTCCAACCTTCAAAGAATTCCTCCTGTAGTCCAAGAAAGATCACACTTTACTTACTTTTTATATTTAATCATTCAAATACGAATACTATAAGCTTTATGAGTTTTCAATCTATGATTTCTTCTATTTCTTGCTGTGTTTCCGTTGCCATGAACGGATAAGCACTTAAAGTGTTGGCCTAGTTATGTAGTTACTTTTGTTATGATTGTTTCATGTTAGATTATGGTTTCGTTAGATATTCCTTGACTATCGTGTAACCCTGGGTTTTGGTAGTACGGGTGGTTTAGACCTAGCTTGCCCCAAAATTAGATTATCTAGTCAATATGGGATCGAAAGGGTACTAAGGAGGATCACTAACTTCTTACCTGGTGTAGGAACTAACCGAACATCACACTTATCACTTAATATACTTAAAAAGCACATGAAATCTTTTAAAGAGGGTTAATAATCTTTATAGATTATTAGATATGTTTTGGGAATAGTTGGGATTAATCACTGCAACCTGGATAATCTACCTCCTAGATGATTTGGGACTGATTCGGAATCGCAAAGAGTATATGATAGACTAAATATGCACATTCAAGTCTATCGACCTTAGAAACCACTAATAAAACCATAGTTTAACATTGCACAGGAAAGTGTTTTCATAACAGTAGTAATGAAGTAACTAGGTTAGCACGTTTTATCTCTTGATATCTTCAACTCTTTTTATTTTTAGTTATTTATTTTATTGTTATTTTTAATTCCTTTCAATTCAAATCAAAAAACCATTTTCAAAACGTGACATTTCAAATTAAAACTAATTACAACTTAGCTCTTGGGACGACCTCTGATTTACCATTCTATACTACATACGATTGGGTTCTCTGCCCGTTAGTACGTGGTTAGGTAGATCGAGTTTTATAAATTTCAAACTTGGTAAAAATATATTTTAAAATAAAATACGCATAAGTTGGTTTGTACTCGGCTGGCTTTGTGGTGTTTCATTAGTGTTGGGCTGATGAGTATAGGTTTGTGGGGTGGCATTTGGTGGTAATTCTTGTTAGGCTGAACTTAAAGAAACAGGCGAGAGGGGATCAATAGTATGAGGAATCGGGTGGTGAGTATCGGTTGCAGTGGGTGACGAGCGAATAATATGAGAAATGACGTTATTCGGCTCATCCAAAAGGGTATATGAGGGAGGCGAGGTTGGTGTCATAGATCTAAACAGAAAGACCATCTCTTTAAATGTAACATGGCTTGAAATAATAGTTCTATTAGTGTTTAAGTCAAGATAACGGTATCCATGGTGATTGGATGCATGCCTCAAAAATAAGAATGGTGTAGCATGTGGTTCAAGTTTGTGAGTGGTATCGAGGTGAGGGTAACAAAGACACCCAAATGTAACCATACATATAAGTTGTGTTGGACAATACATATACCTTTAATGTTCCACACCCTTTGTGTGCCATCTAATGATGAAGAATTAATCTCCATGGCGAGGTGTAAAACACATAAACTTCGATAGCATCTTGGAAAGAAAAACCTAGAACCATAAAACATGTCAATGGGCTATTGTGAATGGAATGTTCGTATACTAAGCTTAGACTTGAAAAGAAAATTTTAGAAAGGGATAAAAAGTGCAGGATACAATTATATGTTTTATAAAGTACGCGTTCGAGCAAGCGAGAGGAATAAGATGGCCTTATTAACCTTACAGTAGTCTCATTTTCTTAATTTGCTTAAGGGTTGAATTATCATCTTTGCTTGCTTTATTCTTTCCAAACCTCGTAAAAACAATATATCACTAACATTACATCAAGAGTGATGTATTTTTTTTAGATATCTTAAACTATAGTTGTGTTTTATATCAGTTAGCTTTGGTTAAGTTAAGGAATAAATCATACTTAATAAAGAATTTAAGTTTAGACCATTTACAACTAGATGGTTGATGTGCACTTTTATCTAAGCAAGTATGATATTCATAAAGGGATTTTAGCAATATTAAGGCTTAAACTATCCCTTCTATCTATAGTAAAAAAAGTATTCCACCATAAATGTCTAATAAGTATTAGAAAACATGGTGCAAAAAATAATTGTGTATATGTATGCCGAAACAGTCATCTGTAAAAATGGTTATTTATTCATCATATGGACAAAAAAACAACATTATATTTTGACGAAGTGTAAAAAGTTTTAATTTTCATTCTACTGTTTAACATGCGAGGACAGTGATAATTTTCTGGTGATTTACAAATTTGTATGATTTTTACATGGCTGCATTAGAAAGTGAGAATTGTTAAATTTTAAATAAAGATTTCCAATAGTTATTACATGTCCTAATTCCCATAAACTAGTATATTGGTGTCAGGATAACTTCATATAAATTATCTCATTTATCGATTTATTTTTGATATGAATCTCCTGTAGTATGACAGACTCTATAAAGAATTTTTTTTAGCATGTCTACTTAACAACCTGCGCTAAAGTGGCTACTCAATGTGGCAACTAATCTGGAGGTTTATAGTGTTCAGGTTTCCCACCATTGTGACTTGTCAGGTTTCACAACCAATTGCTCTAAAGTGGTAATCAATTTGCACACCTTTGGACAACATGTACTCCTCTTGTAGCTCATCTGGGAGTCTCAAATTTTCACCCACATCCGAGCGTATTTCTTAGGACACTCATCAGAACATGACAAAACACCTTTGGAACTCGAAACCCTAGGGAGGTTTTTCACTCATAGTCAACACGAATAGTACATATATAAAACCCTTCACCAACAAGTTTAGGCATAGCCACCACGATAGTCTCTTTAACTCCACATCGGCCCGGAGCTCAATCATTGCTTTAGCATAACTTGACCTACCCCATGATTGCATACACATGTTAGATGTATATGAATCAAGCATCAAGGGAATACCAAATTTAGTAGTTAGTTGGCACTCATAACCTCCTTGCTTAGCGTGAGAGGGAACCAGAAAGTGTAAACCTAAACAAGAACATTACCAACATCTTCTTTTAATAAGTACGCATATGGGTTCCACTTTTCAGAATAAGTGGATTATTACGAAAATAAACCTCGGATATTTTTTAAGCATGGCGTCCAAGACATCCTTTGAGTTAAGATACCTTAGTAATTAAAATTACCGGTTAGACGAGTTAGATTGATTTACTCAGTCCATATTTACTCTAAAGTTTTCCTAAACTGTTAGAAAACAATAGGATATGCCACCCGCCTTCTAAAAGGAAACCATAAGCCGCATTCCAAACCGTTTGCTAATAAATTACTTATTTACCCACAAAATATATCTAACATATACACAAAATCATTTAATTATGTTCTTTTTGTAATTTTGAAAAAATAAGCCTAAGCTTAAGCTAATTTACCAAACAAGTTTACAAAAATATAAATTTCAATTTTGGCTTATAATATAAGCCTCATCCCCAGCCCAAGTTCGGCTTATATATATACCTCCAATTTTTCTAACATATGTAAATTGTTTTCCTCATTGGTTATCAGAATGGCACATGAATACGCTTGGAAGGCGTTCCCGCCTCCACGCATGATTTTGAAAGGAAACTTAGTTACACTATGATTGTGTCTCTATATCCCCTAATGGGATATTTTGGTTGTTTCGAGGGCAAAGTACTACAGTGGTTGTCATTTAAAACTGGTGATTATGTAAATTGGACACATAAGATGCATGCACTGAGGGTATTGCCAATTTCCTAATTATCTTATGTCGTATTGTGCTTACTTCATTTAAATTGCCTTTTTTTAAACTGAAATTAATATTGCCACAAAACAAATTAAATAAATACGCAAAATAAGTGCGCTCTATATGGTTTTATATAGTTGGTAATTGTTTTGTTACCGAAACATTTATTGATTCTTGCCGATAATAAGAAAAAAAGGAATAAATATATTAAAATGGACACCATTACATTTTATTACTAACTAAACTTGCGGTACTGACTTTCTTTTTCTAACCAAGAATATTTTCATTTTTACTTTGTTTGAAAAACTTGTTGTTTTCTGATATATTTTCACTTGAATGATTGACTCTTTTATGTATATGTATGCAGGAATTACTAGAAGCATCACATGGGCACCTAAACCTATTCGTGTTGGTTAGTATAAACTAATTTTTTTATACTTCATATCAATATTATACAGATAGTGCTAGGAGTCCATTACATAAACAAGCATAATCTATTATCAAGTTGATAGAAAGTATTTACACTTTTTTAACCGCACTAACCAGTGACGTTAAAACATATCTCATACAAATCTTGAACGAGGCATGTGTGTGTTGAGCAAATAATTGATCAAGTTGTGTTTCTGGATCAAGTTTATTCTTGCATGCGGAACAAGCCTTGTTAGTGTTTTAGGCTACATTGGGTGCTTGAGGGGTAAGAAGTTAAAGTTGTGGAAAGATCCGGACTCTCCATTGAGAGGTGGGTTAGATCGAGGGACCCTTCAATCGGTCTCGTTTGCGGTATATCAATCTGTTAGTATATAGAACAAAATATGATACTTTATATATCGTCCGGAGAATTGGGAGGGAAATTATTCTAAGCCTAAGGGGCGCCACCACGTTAATATGTACGAATAATGCTTTTTAATATATTAATGTAGATATTACATTTTGTGTTTAAACAAACGATCGTTATATGTTTACGAGAAATTATTATTAGTCGGTTAAAAGGTGTATGGGATATAATATGTAAAAAAAACCGAAATTAAAAAGATGGGTGGCCGGTTTGACC
Organism: Tanacetum coccineum; assembly: GCA_026074375.1. Lineage (NCBI taxonomy): Eukaryota > Viridiplantae > Streptophyta > Magnoliopsida > Asterales > Asteraceae > Tanacetum > Tanacetum coccineum. Next base: position 17,170 of record BQNB010058819.1, read on the forward strand.
TTTCTTTCCTAGTGTGGGATATCCCACTCCTCGAGGTCGGTGGAAGACTATGCTTGCAATGACAAGCTGAAAGATGTGATTTAAGGACGGACATAAGGGCATTATGGTGATCATACTTGAAATCTAAACACACTAAATCTCTTTTGTTTTCCCCTCTCGTCGTCAGATCCCAAAAAACCTCATAGGTTTTCTGTTTTCTTCTTTCATTGTGCGATTGATTCCGAACACCTTCAAAGGTTTTAGTTTTGAGATTTTTATACCACATTCGTGGAAGGTTTTGTTGTAGTGTTGATTGATTCAAAAGTCAAAGGTTATCGTTTGGTTAAATCACCTACTAGTACTTGCATACAGTTGTTTGCTAAGAAACCCTATTATGTGGTGTATACTAGTCGCGGATTATTCTTTTGATCTTGGTGGTTTCGCGTTATGGTAGTTATTAATAACTGTATATTGAGAACGGCTTGTAACGTTGATTGCTTTAAAGCAGTCATAACGGTTCTTTCTAAAAGGTACACATCTTCAATCCCCTGTTAATTATAAGTTCTATACGTGTTTAATCTTTCCGCTGCGTACACATGATATGTTTAAATAGTTAATTAGATCTAAAATCCCAACAGTGGTATCAGAGCCAACGTGGAGAATTTGTAATTACAAGTAAATAAAATAAGACAAAATTAGGGTTCTTGATTAATTTTTTAAGCCCTTTGGGCGTTTTATGCATCAAGATTCATTTTATTGGTTCTAAAAATTAATTTGACGAAATTTAGGTTAGTTTGCAATTTTATAAATAAAACTTGATATGTTTAAATTGTAAATTGATCAGTTTTATGTTTAATTTAATTGTTAATTTGGAATCCATGAAAAATACATGCAATTTATCATGGAAGGATATGTGATATAAATCTTGTTAATTGTTAAAGAATTTTTATGCAAATATGATGATCAACAATTAAAACATAGACATTAAATTTATGTGGTTTCGATCCACGACTTTAAAAGCTAGGGAAGACCTTACCAATGTCTTAATGGGGCCTAAAAGTTGTTTGAAATTTTATGTGCTATGTGGTGTATATTTGTATAAGGCTTACGCAATCGATTATGTCGATGGATGTGGCCGGAGTTTATAAGACGAATGAGCCTTATATGAATATATGCATGTTTTAAATTATTAGATAATTAGGATCATATATTGATATTTGCATGACTTAATTGTTAAGTGTTATTTTTGAATAATTGTTATGTGAATTAGTTTTATGGTTATATTATTTTTATTTTAAGTATTTGACTTGTGAAAAAATAAAAGGGTTTTTCTAAAATAAATATAAACGTGACTAATTATTATGAAATCAGATTTATTATGGACTATTTATAGTTCATAATGTCTGTTTTCCAAATTAAAGTTTTATTTTGAATGGTTAAAACTAGACGCTATGGACTCATCGGAAGTACGGCTCATCCACTAGAACAAACTATAAGAGAAGTTTAAGGAGGATTTTCCTAAAGATTTTAGGTTTTTAATACGCTTCGCGCTGACCTGATTCTTCGACATTCTTGCTTCTTTGTGCATTCGATAGGAGTTACCGTGAACCATGGCATGTCACTACAGTGTCATTTTAAGAAAAACATAATTCTTTATATTTGAAAACACGTTGAATAGGTCAATTTTAAAAAAGTAACACTATTTATACATTAGATGTATTGAAAATATGTGATACCATAATAAATAACCTAATTGAGTAAAGTTTTTATTAAAATCAATGATACGAAGATGTATGCATGCTTCTTCATACATATTTGTCACGACAAATATTATATCATTTTTTAAATAAGTTATTGTCATCCAATTTGTAAAAACACGTGTAGATGCTTTTTACTGTGTGAGACGTATGTAGATCGTAATCCCAAGGTGATTATACACTTTTTCGTAAGACGTTAGTGTTACATAATCACAGTTTTTGATTGGACGACTTAATCGATTTATGGGTGAGACCTTAGATCGAGGCATAGATGGGATGAAACATGCTTACTAGTATATTAATGTAATAAAGTAAGTCCCATAATGTTCTAGGAATTGCACCGGTGGAAATTATTGATAGTCAATTACCTTTTGAATACACCATTGCTAGCAGATCAACTAATGTGATGGTGGTATGTCAAGTTGGATCCTAGGCCATAGAAAATTAATTGTTTATTTATTTAAACTTGGGTAGTTAATTTTCTTCAAGGAGTATTATCGAAAATACTAATTCTTGAACTTTACTATGTTTTGTAGATGGCACTACTTGTTCAAAACATAAACCATTCGACTTTCAGGTCGATGTTTGAAAGAGAAAAACTTTCTGGTAATAATTTCAATGACTGGTTTCGTCAACTTAAGCTAGTTTTGAGAGTTAAAAAGAAAATGTTTGTCATTGAACAACCTTTACTCGTGGCTCCTACTGCTGATTCCAAAGCACAAGTTCTTACGCAATGGAATGCAGTTTATGATGCATATAATGAGGTTGCTTGTCTTATACTTGGGAGTATGACTCCTGAACTTCATAAACAATTTGAAAACTCCTCACCATATGACACGATAAGGGAGCTTAAATCTATGTTTAAGAAATAAGCTGACAGGTTGACCTGATCTAAACTTTCCATGCTCTCAAAGAAGAGGAGGGTAAACCAGTTGGTCCACATGTACTTATGATGAAGGGATATGTGGAGCAACTAGAATGGCTTGGTTATGTGCTCTCACAAGATATTAGTGTTGGTTTGATCTTGAATGGCCTTACTAGTGATTTTGCTAGATTTGTAAGAAACTATAATATGCATAACATGGGGAAGACAGTTGGTGAATTGCATGCTCTACTTATTGAGCATGAGAAAGGTTTACCTAAAAAGGCTGCTACACCACAAGCAATGGCGATTCAAGGAGGTAGAATCCGGAAAGCCAATAAGAAATCGCAAAATGTTAAAGGAAAGGGTAGAGGAAAAGGAAAGGGAAAAGATAAAAGTTATATCCCTAAGCCTAAAAACCATAAACCTTCTGCAAAAGAGCTCCCAGCAAAGGATGACGCCTGCCACCACTGCAAGGAGGTAAGGCATTGGAAAAGGAATTGTCTTGTTTACCTGGCTGAGTTGATTATGAAGAAGAAGCAAGTAGGCACTACCAGTTCTTCAGGTATCTTCACTATAGAATTATTTTCTTTCTCTAAAATTCTTGGGTGTATGACACTGGTTGTGGTACTCATATTTGTAACACAAAACAAGGTCTTAGATGATAAAGGAAGTTGAAACAAGGAGTTCTCTATTTGTGCGTGGGCAATGGCGTTCGTGCATAAGTAGAAGTTATTGGAAGTTATGACTTAGTTTTACCTAATGGCCTAGTGATTTAATAGACAATTGTCATCATGCACCTAGTATAACTAGAGGTGTTGTTTTAGTTTTACGTTTTGTCTATAATGGTTTTATCCAATGTCATACGAATTATAAATTTTAGTTTCTAAGAATAATGTTCTTTATTTAATGCTATTCTGAGTGATGGTATTTATGAAATTGATATGCTTAATCTTGTGCCAAATGTTAATTCTATTTATAATGATAGCTACTTCATTACCTTTACGAATGATTATAGTCATTATGGTTATGTTTATTTACTTAAACATAAACATGAAGTCTTTTAAACACTCAAAGTGTTTAAGAATGAAGTAGAAAATCAACTCGGGAAGACTATAAAGGCACTTCGATCAGATCAAGGAGGCGAATATATTAGTCAAGAGTTTAAAGATTATCTAAAAGGTTATGAAATTGTCCAGTAGCTTACACCTCCATATACATCACAACACAATGGGGTGTCTGAAAGGAGGAATCGTACTTTGTTAGACATGGTTTTATCAATGATGAATCTTACAACTCTGCCATTATCATTTTGGGATTATGCTCTAGAGACTGATGCACACATTCTCAATATGGTTCCAACCAAGAAGGTTGATAAAACACCATATGAATTATGGTACGGAAAAGTTCCTAATTTTTCTTACTTAAAGATCTGGGGATGTGAAGCACTTGTAAAGCAGGATACGCCTGAAAAACTTTAACAAAGATCTGTTAAGTGTATCTTTATAGGATACCCAAAGGAAACGACGGGTTACTATTTCTACTTCCCACCTGAAAACAAAATTGTTGTTGCAAGGTATGCAGAATTCTTGGAGAAAAATCTTTTGTCTCAAGAAATCAGTAGGAGGGCCAAAGAACTTGAAGAAATTCAAGATGAAGATACATCACCTTCTAAAAACACTAGCGACATTCCTATGGAGGTTAAAGGTTTTGAACTACCTCAAGAGGAAGTTGTTCATATTCGTAGGTCCGCAAGGATACATCGAGATCCCGATCGCTTATCTCTAAATGTAAAAGTGGAGGAGCATAGTTTGGGGGATCTTAATGAACCCACTAACTATAAAGCTGTAATATTAGATCCGAAATCTGATAAGTGGGTCGATGCTATAAATGCGGAAATGTAATCCATGAAAGATATTCAAGTTTGGCACTTGGTTGATCTTCCTCCTAATTGTAAGACTGTTGGGAGCAAATGGATTTTTAAGAAAAAAATTGACATAGATGGAAACGTACACACCTATAAAGCTTGTCTTGTTGCAAATGGTTTTACTCAAACCTACATGGTTGATTATGAAGAAACATTCTCACCTGTTGCTAACATTAGAGCTATTAGGATTCTTATAGCTATAAGGGCGTTCTATGACTATGAGATATGGAAAATGGATGTCAAAACTGCCTTCTTAAATGGATAACTTGATGAAGATATTTATATGGTGCAACCTGAAGGTTTTGTTGATCCTAATCATCCCCAAAAAGTATGCAAGCTTCAAAGATTCATTTATGATCTTAAGCAAGCATCAAGAAGCTAGAATAAAAGATTTGATGAGAAAATCAAAAGGTTTGGATTTGCTCAAGATCTTGATGTGCCACGTGTATATCAAAAGGCTAGTGGGAGTAATGTTACATTTCTCATCTTATATGTCGATGACATAATTATCATGGGAAATCATATTCCAAGTTTACAAAGTGTAAAGACATATCTTGGAAAGTGTTTTGCCATGAAATATTTAGGGGAAGCAGCATTTATTCATGGAATCAAGATCTACCGAGATAGATCAAAGCGATTAATTGGACTATGTCAAAGTGCTTACATGGATAAAATCTTGAAAAGATTCAGGATAGATACAACTAAGCGCGGTTATATCCCAATGCAAGAAAGACTTGACTTAAATAAAACACAAGGTGCTTCAACACCTGAAGAGGTGAATCGTATGCAAAATGTTCCCTATGCTTCAGCAGTAGGATCCATTATGTATGCGGTAAGATGCACTAGACCTGATGTTGCGTTCGCGCAAAATATAACAAGCTGTTTTAAACAGATTCCAGGAGAACCACACTAGACTGCTGTGAAAACCATTCTTAAGTATTTAAGAAATACAAAAGACATGTTCTTGGTTTATGGTGGAAATCCTAAAGCTGAACTTCGAGTTGATTGCTATTGCGATGCTGGATTTGAAACGGATAAAGATGATACAAAATCTCAGACATGTTACGTCTTCATTTTGAATGGAGGCGCGGTAGATTGGAAGAGCTCCAAGTAAAGTACTACTACAATGTCCGCTACAGAAGCTGAATACATAGTTGCTTTAGAAGCTGGGATGGAAGCTGTTTAGATTAGGAAGTTCATTTCAGGGCTTGGTATAGTACCAATAATAAACAAACCTATTAAGATGTTTTGCAATAATTCAGCCGCACTTCATTTCGCTAGCGAACCAGGGGTTCAGAAGGGCACCAGACACTACCATAGAAGATACTATTATGTTCGCGAGTGTATTGAAATGGGTGAAATAAAACTTCTTAAAGTTCACACAGATGACAATCTAGCAAATCCTTTTATGAAGGCTTTATCTAAAGGAAAGCTTACTCAACATGCTAGGAGCATTGACTGTCGTTATCTATAGTTTTCATTAGATACCGTGTTTAGTATTTGTGATAAGGGAATTTTAAGAGAATTTATTTAAATGATAGGATACTTGGTATTTTGATATATTTTATTTAAAATTGTGTCCATATAATTTGCATGTTTAATCCGTAAATAATTTTATTATTCTAAATGAGTCCGTTGTCGATAAACAAAATAGGAATAGTTTAAATTAAGACAAATATGGAGTGATGGTGATATCTGGCATAATAAAGATGGGTCCCACCAAACTCACAGATATTCATAAGATGAATATTGGACTTCCCCAACTAACAAGATTATTACTTTATGGATCGGCGTCATTAGGTGAATCTTGTAAGTGATTTTGTTTACTAAATCCTTAGACTTGAGATGCAAGTAGGTCGTGCATATGTGGATTATTATTCTTGATTTAGTTCTAGGTGTCCTGAATAAGGTAGCTAATAAGGGTTACTTCAAAATTAATTATGAAGTATGTGACATGGCACTTGTAGTCAATATAGAATTTTTTCCTTCAATGGTTAAAGTATGATGCCACTGGGCCCCTCATAAGGTTAATCAGATGTATGCGTGGACACGCCCAAAAACTCATGTAGACATGTCTCAATGATTTTTGGTAATCATGATTAATCATATATACAAGAAACAGAATCGCTAATTAATGGAATGACTATTGATCCATAACCATTTTTAACACTGTATCAAAAACAAAGGGATTGTAAATACATAAATCATTTATTTGTGACTTTATGAAACCACACTTGGACATTTCTGGGAGCATTGGCGTGTTGCTAGACGCTTACCAATGTTATTATATTATTTATACATGTCCAAGTGGGAGCTGTTGGATTATGTACACATAAATTAATATATGTCCGAAAGATTTATTTGAGCCTACGGGGATGCACACGTTAATACGTAAAACAATTAATAATAAATATATTAAATGTAATATATTTAAGTGATAAAGCTTAACGAGCATTAAATATTAATATAACTATTTAACGGTAGTTATGTTAGTCATTAAATTATTTAAAGACTAATATATGGGATTTATGGGATAAAGGAAAGTTTCAGTTTGTTTCCTTTTCTCCCTTAGCCAATCGAACCACATCCCCAAGGAGGTGAGATTGCCTAACTTGCAAGCCAAGTTTAGGAGGCTATAAATAGAAGTTTAGGGTGTTTAGTTTTCTCATAACTTGAAAACCTAAATCCTTAAAATTATCTCCTTCTCTCCCTCTTGCTCGTGCGATTGACCAAACATCCCCAAAGGATTCGGTTCGTGGGTTTTGTTTGATAAAGAGAAACAACAAAGGTTTCAATAGTTGATTTCTTTAAGAACGCGGTGGTTTGGCTTTATCACTACTTACTAGCATACTTAATTGTTTTCTACTAACGTAATGTGTGTGTTAGAAGTAGAGAATCTACTTATAGATCTGGGTGTTAAGTATATGCTTGGTATACGGATTTAAACACACACGTAAATTCAAGAAGGAGGTTATATTTAATTTCAAAAAAGGTACAACGTTCTTGTTCTTTTGTTATTTATCTATTCTATATACGTGTTTATACGTTTTCCGCTGCGTACTCGTGATTTGAATTGGTCAATAGTTGCTAAAACCCAACAAGATTTAACTAGGATAAATTAGGACAAACATAGATAACTAAAATACTGATAGATTTAAGAGTTAATGTTCGCTCTTAGTGATCGACACCCTACTTACCAACGAACCTACAATTGATCGGGTACACTGCCCGTTAGTGTTAGTTAGTAGGTAACATCGGCAAAACATAAATAGTCAAATTTAAATAAAATATTACCTATACACAACAACACATCAGTTACACAATTAACCAAACTATCAAGTATAAGTTTCTCATTCTCGTATCAATCCTTTTATCTCAAAAGGAGTCTTTTAGGCGACGGTCATACAATTAAACAAATAGAGTGATAGCACTCATAGGCGAGTTGCTCCTAGGGCAACTAATGACGTAATCCATCTCATCGAATGTCTTCAAGAACGAAACATTAAAAGTAACAGATTTCCATGGTAAAAACAATGTGAATCCACATAGTGGAAAGAAAATAGTCACGTGAAATACGCAAGGTTGGGTCATATAGCCTATTAAATGTTAGAATTGGCGCGGGGGAAAACGAGTTTTGTGTCATATTACGATTGAAGTATGACAGAGGTAAAATTATGCTTTAAGGTATGAAAGCAAGCTACATGTACCATAAATGGTCTTTTAACAAGGTGGCTACGAGCTGGTGTTCAACTCCCTGCTAAAAATAAGACGGTTATGGTGTATCAAAATGTTCCTCCAACAACACCGTTGGGATGAATCAATCAACCACTAAATGATTATGTACTAGTCGAGTACTCATGCTCACATTCGTAGCCAAAACAATTGGCTTAATAATGTGAGAAAACAAGACAGAAACGTGACCGAAATATAGGTCAACTTAGTTTCTAATAATGAAAGAATGAACGTCTCTACATGTCTGATGTGTGTCGTTATGTATAGGTAATTTACCTAACGGGAAGTGTACCCGATCAATTGTAGGTTCGTTGGTAAGTAGGGCGTCGATCACTAAGAGTGAGCGTTAATACTTAACTCTATCAGTATTTTAGTTATCTAGGTTAGTTCTAATTAATCGTATTTATACCTAATTAAACTGATGTGTCATTGTGTGGTGTTTATTTATGAAAGTTCAAGTTTTAAATTTATATTTTGCCAACTTAACCAAAAACAACACTTTAACGGGCATTGTACCCGGTCGGTGGTAGATTCGTGGTAAGTAGGGTGTCGAACACTTGAAGTAAGGTTAAATCTCTTAATTTATTTATATTTTGGTTATCTAATCTAAGTCAAACCTATGCTAATCTTATGTTAGTTCTAATCCTAATTCTAACAGGTAAAAGGGGGGTTCAGTCTGAGAGACTGGCATAGGTTTGGTTGGTGAATACAATCAATTCAAGACACTTTAACCCACGTAAGAAAATTAATAGAAGATAAAAGAACGGTCGAGCTTTATGATAGAAAACTGTATTAACCATCATTAATCTGATTAGAAGTTGGTTTGTTTATTCAGTGGAATGATTACTTATCTCAAAGAGGCATATCATTCTTAGACTTAGGTAGGACTTTATCCTAAGACCTAGACACATTAATTATGTCACAATTAAAGCATCCGCATAAAGTATCCTTATTTGCTGATTATAATCTATCTTAGGGGTTAAAGCAATGGTGATCTTGTTAAACCCTAGCTCATAGAGACTTTGCCCACTTACTACTTAATGGTAATTTATACACTAGTAGTCCACTTGTCTAACTATCCAATGGAATCAAAACATTATTTGTTGAATTATCTAGATTCACATACTAGTCAACATGTTCAATAAACCAAAGGCAATTTCCGTTAACTAGTTAGGCCAAAAGCGTATCCTTAGCACGATTTTAGAAGGGCAATACTTGTGATCCTATGATTCTAGATGTATAAATCACTATATGGAGAGCTATCTCAGCATCTAGATTACTTGGTTCGTATCACTAGATCCAGTTGAATGATAGGTCGCATACAAAAGCACGTAAACAAGTATGAATTGATAAACATAAATAAGCATTCAACGATAAATTAAGCAATCGAGATATAAACAAAACCAAAAATTTAGATCTTTATAATAATGGCTAATACCCGAAGGTATTAGCCTTCAAACATCATAATTAATACAAGAGTAATTGTTTTAGCCAAGGTAAACTAACCGAGTTAACGAATGATACCAAAAACTGAACGATTACAAAAGTATAAAAAATTACACGTTGTCTTCTATGGATTGGAATGCGTTGCAAGACCTCTTCTGCTCTTTTTCTCCTCTGAAAATCGATTTTTATGGTTTAGGTATCGAGAATATGATTTAGCACACTTAAAACTCGTTTTTGAGTTTTTTTATTTATAGGGTCTAGAAGTCGGTTTGATACGGCGTATCTAAGGGATTGGATACGGCGTATTGGAGTTTCTTGGAGTAGGGTCCACGCTTGATATCTTCCAGAATATTCACATACTATATGTTGAATACGGCGTATTGGTCTTCCATTGGATACGGCGTATTGAGCTTCTTTCCTTTTGTGGTCTTTAGTGAGTGCAGGCACGGATACGTCATATCTTTCTTAATGGATACGGCGTATTAGTTGTCAGAATCATTAATCTTCAAAATATCTTCGTTTAAGCTCCAGAATGCATGCCTTCTGCTAATATTCACCAAGTACTCCATAATTACTGCAATTCTCAAATATAAACGATTAAGTAAGAATTCTTTACAATAATTATACAAAATGGGTTAATTAAATGGGATAAATGATGCTATAAAATAGACGTTATTTGAAGTCATCAAATAGCCCCCCACTTGAATCCTACTTGTCCTCAAGTAGCCTTTAGAAATTTATAAAAATGCATCCCTGAGGATATTTTTCGTTAAAGCGTTTATGTGATCTATTACAAGTACATAACCAAACACCTCACGAAATAGGAAGATGAAAATACTTAAATCACTCAACTAATCTTTGTGGTAACATGTAACTAATTCGCTCAATTGCTCGGTCGTTGTTGGGAATTCTGATTTGATGATTACAAAATCTTATATGCAACAATGAAGAAAGAAGAAACAACAAGGACTTAAGATGTAATATTAGGTTAGCTTAATATGTAAGCTAGGTTTTTATTGTAAACTCTAGCCCCTCTAGTTTATAAAGAGAGGCATGGAGTCTGGTTTAGGTATCCATCCAGAAAGGTGTGTGTATCCTGTGTGGTTCAATGAGAGTCTAGACACAAAAACGTGTGTAGACATATAGTTAGATAGTTATAGACGTCTATGTATTAGCCTCAAGAATCATTTGATTCCTGTTATTGTTGAGTAACCATTCTATGATTTGATCACATAGAATTGGGGATGTGTTGAATAAAAGAAAACCTTGTTTGTTAACATTGATGAGTATTCTATCATAAGCTTGGCAAGGATACATATCTCCACCGCTAAAGCTAAGGAGTAACAAGTTTATAAAGTTAAATATGGGTTTGTATGATAAGGCTTAGGGTTGATTACTCTAACTAATCTTTATCGATACCAATATTCTAGGAGGGTGACAAAGACCATACATACACACCCGTAACGACAGGATAGACACATGTGACTGCTCACTCCCATCTTGAATAAGCTAAAGAGTAGGAATAGTAGAGTAATATAGGGTATGGATCTTCTAACTTTCACCAATAGTAATAAACCAACAAGGCAGCTGAGACATGCATACATGGTCGTAACGACGGAATAGACATGCACGCTCGATCACATCCTTATTCGCATAAAACCTATGGTTAATGATCAGGAAAGGGAATTAAATTGTTGTTAAAAAAAATTACAAAACAAATAGATTAAGTCTAAAATACAAGTTGCTAGACACTTTTTCCCGACCGTTACCATGATAAAGACACAACTATTTACAACGTCTTGATCATAGATAAAAAAACAACCTAATTTGGCGTTCCCGTAATGGTCAGCTTCCCAAACATCCCATACTTTACAAGGCAAGTGGTGATATCTTCCACTTTATACAATACTCTGCATCGTCGATTTGTATCAACGAATAATCGATCCTTCGTGTAATTCTTTTGGTAGTTACGAAACGATTATCTCCAAACTTTCCTTCTCTCTTTTTTGTTGCGATTTTTCTAATTTTTTTGATTTTTTTTGCTAACACTATACTACGAAACTCGGTGTAGTTTCACCATCTTCACGATCATAATAATTCCGGATAATTCCTTCGATAATTCTTCATTCTTCAGACGTACCATTAATTGCGATGGTAGTAAAAATACATGAGTTTTGACTATAATATACATTCCCATTTGCAATGTGCAAATTTCTTCCAACCGTACCAAAATTGACACAAGACTCGAGAAATACAAACTTTACACTTTAAGCAACTGTAAAATAAATTTAATCTAACAGGGTAGGCTAAGGTGTAAAGGTGTAACGAAACAAATAATTGGTGTAGTTCCTAAAGGATTGGCTCTACGGGTTGTTCTAGGGGTATCTTACTCTTAAAGTGAGAGTAAACAAAGGGTTTATATGGGGGTTAACTAACCAGTGTAGTTAGTTAATAAGCAACATGTAAAGGCGATTTGGGTGTAATCCTAAAATTTACCAATTTAAACAAGGTACTCCATCTAAATCCATAGCACTCATTATTGCGGTCTCGAATAGATATACCAAGACAAGTTCTAAAGTCTACTACATCACCATCACACTCATATTTTGTGGAATTTGGGTAAACATTTGGAAACGGATAAGGTTAAATCCTCACAATATCTAACAAGGGTTATTGTGTGCGGGTTATGTATCAAGTAATTTCACAAAAGTATGCTTGAAATTTTTTTAAATTTGAGCATAATTTAAGCATTTTAGTGTGAAAATTAGGACAAGTAAACATTCTAATTCCATCCCCCCACTTGAATTATACAACGTCCTCGTTGTATAGATAAAACATTAAATACGGGAATTAAAAAGAATTAGAATGAGAAACTCCCTTGATATTTGCTCGGTAGATTCTCCATGTTGAGTTTAATTGAGCAAGATTGTGTTGAACAGCCGCCTTGAAGTTTTAAGACTCCAACACTTCAAGATCTCTAGATTTGTAAATTCTTCACCAATATTTGTCGATATTCTTTTCTTCTAAGGTCCTGTATAAAATATAGGAAAAAACGTGTATTCCTGTCTTGGTATCTACGGTTAATTTAAACTAAACTAAACAAACTAAATACGAGTAAGTTTTGGTTAATACGCCGTATCATGTGCATGAATACGCCGTATTGCCATAACTGATAATAATGTTTTTAAAGTTCATAAAAAGTAAAGACTGATAACGTCCAAACAATCAATACACCGTATGGTATGGAGCGGATATGCCGTATTGATGTTTGGGAAGACAGACTCGATAAAATTAAATAACAATCTGGGTTGTCTCTCGGGAAGCACTTTTGTTTACAGTGAAGTCTTTAAGTTAGACTTTTCTTTAGTTTCTCCACATTTGAAATCATCTCTCTTCTTCATTTTATTACTCTTGTTTGGATATGATGCTAGTATCTGAAATGTACTCACGAGCTATGGTGTTGAACTTACTACCAGGCTTGATTCTATCATACACAAACTAATCAAGATGTCATACCATGATATATACACAAAAATATGAGAACCTGTTTAATAATTAGATACATCACGATATGAATAATAAATGTACAAAAGATATAAAAAGATAAGGATAGGGGGATCATGGGTCTGGCTGCTGCTGGTCTTGCTGAGCTGTAGAGGTGCAGGCCTCGCCAGTCCTCTATCTGACCCTACACCTCTGATACTCTCTTGGTGTCTCAAAATAGCTCGTGTATGTCACATCTGCCCTGTCCATCATCCATGCGAGGCTAGTGATAGCCCATGTACTGAATCTAGACAAATCACGCACCATCGCATCAATCCCCTCGCGCTGCTCAGTCAATGCCCCATGAATCTCATGTACATCATCCTCTAATTTGGCCATCCTCTATGTCATAGTCCTGGCAGCAGCTGGCGGTGGTGGTGGTGGTGCCTGCATAGGTGCCGGATCAGCCTGGGCACCCTCATCAATAGCAGGAGCATCTTGAGCCACTCCAGGGGCACCAGCCGCAGTATTGGGCTGCCTCTCATGTCCCAGGGCTACCCAATCCCATGTATCATCAATCTCAACACAAATCTACAACCTTACTAGCTCAGCCATATCAATAACCGGGAGTGCAGGGGCAATAACTGTTAATCCCTGAAGTATCTCCACAGTCAGGAGCCTAAAATGCTTAGCTAATCTAGCTACAAACTATACACTAGAAATATGAGCTCTGCTTTTCCTCCCAGCAGCAAACAATCTTAAATACCTAGCCAATAAATAAGGGACGTTGACCGAGCCAACGTCCATCCCCCTCAAGTAAAACAAATCAGTCACGGTCACCTTCTCAGGTGTATGACTCCTCCCAGCAATACTACAAGCAATCAACCTATGGCACAGCCTAAGAATCAGGTCCCGAATCGCAGTGTAAGACGGGGTTGTGCCAAGGAAATCTCTAGCAGATGAGATCTCAATCTAATAATCCCTTAGATCCCCTTAGTTGGGGATCTGTCTCGCACTATCGGCCCAGTAAGCACCGAATCCAACAGTCTGCATCTCCTCATCAGTGTGTAATCCTAAGGCTAAAATAAACTGCCTCTAGCTCAGACGCCTCCTAGCTCCTCCCAACTGAAACTGTAAAGCTCCAGGCGTGTCTAAATCAAGTATAGCCTCTCCAAACCTGAATGTACTGAAAAACTCTAGAATAAGCTCGTGTACCAATGGCCCCCTGATATCAAATAGCCACCTCCAGGCCCAGCTAGTGAATAAACTCACTCCCTAAGCATCCCTATGCTCCATAAGCATCCTAGCACTCAACCCATCAGCCATCAAGTCCGACAATCCCTCGAAATCAAATACCTGCACCCTGTGCACCTCCCTCCTATATATCTTAGCCAATCTCGCCTCGAAATCCGCAATATCAGCGTTTGTGTACTGTAACCCCTCGTACCTAAGGTACTGGTGCCTCTGATCACGTGGTGGAAGAGCCATATCTGTAAAAATCAACGAGAATAGCACAAAGATTATAGAATTTTAAACATTCCGTTCTGGGGTGGATACGGCATATTCATAAATGGATACGCCGTATAGGGATCAAAATGGTCAATACGCCATATAAGTATTAGTCAATACGGCGTATGGGTTTGAAAACTTAAGATCCTATTTAAGTCAATATGCCGTATTCATTTTACTGAATACGTCGTATTGGGGTTTTAAATTTGGGTAAAATTTAGCCAATACGTCGTATCCATGTGAATGGATAGGCCGTATTGCTCTGCAATATGAAAACAAAAAGGGGCTTCCCCTTTTTACCCATTTTGACCCATCTAACATAACCAATTATAACAGTTAGGGGGGGAGTAAAGGTATTCAAACATAATGCCTAACACATAACTCATCAATTACCAAACCCTAACCCTAATTCTTAAATTAAATATGAAATAGTAAATTGAAAAGAGAAAGGGGAAAGCTAAATACTGTATGATCTTGATGAAGAAAAGAGTGTGATTACGAATTAAGAACAAGAGATCTTCTAGGAAATTTGGGGTTAAATCGTTTGTGTGTGTGGAGTGTAAAAGGTAGTGGTAAAACTCAATCTGGCGTATCAGAGGGGTTTTAAACCCAAACTCGATACGCCGTATTGATTCATGATTAATACGCCGTATTGGCGAGTTTTGTTGACTTGGTCAACTTTTAATAAACACAGTGGATACGCCGTATAGGTTTTAACCTAATACGCCGTATCCGTCCTTGGAGACTAATTTTCTTAAAATAAAGCAAAGAAAAACGTACATTGGCCTCCGCAACATTCTTGTGTAAATGCCATCCTTAGAATATCGTTTAGGGTCGAACGGAATGCCAAACGGAACATACAAATTCATTATGAGATAGAATAGCATTCCGTAATAATTCCAAATCATGATTTTTACATTTAATTCCATGACAAAACTTCTTGTTCTGAAAGTTTTATTAATTTTATCATGACTTGTTTCAAAAAGCTTATTTGACCCATGTGTAATTTTATTACCCCCCGAAGACTGTACTATATCGATCTCATTACCATCATTGTCTTTTTCCGACTTTAAATCATCGGGATGAATAATGTTGAAGGGGAATAGATCATTAAAGTACAAAACATTTTGTTCCTCTTTATCATATCCAGACAATGATGTTATTATTTAAATCAAATTCATCGATATGTTGGGGGTTAAAAATTGGTTTAGTTAATAGATCTGATTTAGATGTTTGAGCATCATTGTAAACAATGACTGGAAATTCATTCTCAAAATCTTTAAAGAAGTCTAAATCATCAAAACAACTGACTGTAGGCTCAGGTGATAGAAGTGAAGGCAAATTGAGTTTTTTATTATCGTTTTCCGAATCCGTTTTCAAATCATTGGTAGAAATAATTTTATAAGAAAACGAGTTTTTGTCAAAAATTACCGTGTAATCTTCATCGTCGGAATCGTCAAATGAAACTCTAAAGTCAATTTCATCGTTAAGAGAACTTACCTTGGGTTCACAAGAAACTGTTTTTTCAGATGACACCTCGTTATTAAAGGCAATAGCTGGGAATTCGGTTTCCACGGATCTGAGGTCGTGAACGTCTTCATCATACCCGATTTTACCATACTTAGCAGTTTCCCAGTTAAACACTTTCCTACATTTTCAAGCTTTTTCTTCCTCGAGACATGATGTAATTCCTCCATAGTTACTGGTATGATGTCCATCCCGGTAACAATCCTTTATAGAAAAATTTGTTGATAAACCATAGTCGTTTTATGTCGACTGAATACAACCATATTACACAAACAGAGTAAAGCTAACAAACAGGAATAATAAACTACTTTATAATATAATCACTAAGGGTTTGATCTAATTGTTTAAAAACAAAATATAATAAATAAAAATCAAGATTTTTTTCAATCCCCGCCCTGCGGCACCAAAAACTTGTGTGCTTGTATGCGTTGTGTATTATTTTTTTGATTCAAGTTTTAAATTTATATTTTGCCTGACTTAACCAAAGAAACAAAACTTTAACGGGCTGTGTACCCGATCGGTGGTAGATTAGTGGTAAGATAGGGTGTCGAACATTGTAGCGAGGGGCTTAAATCTCTCAATTTAATTTATATTTTGGTTATCTAATCTAGTTAATTCTTATCAAGGTCCCAACCTATGCTTAATCTTATGTTCGTTCTAAATACTATTTCTTTTTTTATCTAACAGTGTAAAAGGGGGGTTTTCCTGCCTTAAGAGAATGGCACGGGTTTGGTTGGTGAACACAAATTTTATTCAAGACACTTTATCAACGCAAGTAAATTAATAGAAGATTAAAAGAGCGGTCAAGCCTTTTGATAGATAAATTGTATTAGCCATAATTTAACCGATTAGAAGTTGGTATGTTTATTTTAGTGCATGATTACTATCTCGAAGAGGCATATCAATTCTTAGACTCAGGAGGGACTTCCATCTAAGACCTAGACACCATTAATTCTGTCAAAATATAAGCATCCACATAAAGCATCCTTATTACCTGATTATAATCTATCTTAGGGATTAAAGCAATGATGATCTTGTTAAACCCTAGCTCATAGAGACTTTACCCACTTACTGCTTAATGGCAATTTATACACTAGTAGTCCACTTGTCCAACTATCCAATGGAATCAGAACATTATTTGTTGAATTATCTAGATTCACCTACTAGTCAACATGTTCAATAAACCAAAGGCAATTTCCGTTAACTAGTTAAGCCAGAAGCGTATCCTTAGCACGATTTTAGAAGGACAATATTTGTGATCCTATGATTCTAGATGTATAAATCACTATATGGAGAGCTATCCCGGCATCTAGATTACTTGGTCCGTATCACTAGATCCAGTTGAATGATAGGTCGCATACAAAAGCACGTAAACAAGTATGAATTGATAAACATAAACAAGCATTCAACGATAAATTAAGCAATCAAGATATAAACAAAACCAAACATTCATATCTTCATAATAATGGCTAATACCCGAAGGTATTATCCTTCAAACATCATAATTAATACAAGAGTAATTGTTTTAGCCAAGGTAAACTAACCGAGTTAACGAATGATACCAAAAACTAAACGATTACAAAAGTATAAGAAATTACACGTTGTCTTCTATGGATTGGAATGCATTGCAAGACCTCTTCTACTCTTTTTCTCCTCTGAAAATTGACTTTTGTGGTTTAGGTATCGAGAATATGATTTAGCACACTTAAAACTCGTTTTTAAGTTTTGTATTTATAAGGTCTGGAAGTTGGTTTGATACGGCGTATCCAAGGGATTGGATATGGCGTATTGGAGTTTCTTGGAGTAAGGACCACCCTTTATATCTTCCAGAATATTCACATACTACATCTTGAATACGGCGTATTGGTCTTCCATTGGATACGGCGTATTGAGCTTCTTTCCTTTTGTGGTCTTTGGTGAGTGCAGGCACGGATAAGTCGTATCTTCCTTGATGGATACGGTGTATTGGTTGTCAGAATCATTAATCTTCAAAATATCTTCGTTTAAGCTCTAGAATGCTCACCTTTTGCTAATATTCACCAAGTACACCATATTAATAAACTTTAGGTTATATTCAAAATTACCAATATGAAATGAAATTCAAATTTTTAGGTTTTACAAAACTACTACTTCAGGCTACAAATATATATTTCGTCTGGCGAGAAAGAAACTATGGGAATTTCTAAGGCTGAACACATGAGTTCGGATATGTTGTATGCAGTAGTAATTGTCTAAAGTAAGCTTAAGCTAATGACTTTTAATCGAAGAATAAAGAGAATATTAGAAAAATGACATATCTAATGTTTCTCCCTATCCATGGTTTTTAAAATTGCCACACTTCGCCTAACTGCTTTATGCAGCCACTATTCCATAACTACGAAAAGTACTAACGATCTACTATCCGGATTTGCAGGTGGTGTGCCATGCGTAAAAATGGGAATGGGCATCGGTGAGGACTAGAACAGTAACATCCTGAATATCACATGTTTACTTTCAGACAAAGTACGTGTGTCTTTTCTTTTTGTTCTCATTCTTATTTGGATGTTTTTTGTTATTATAAAGGCATGTGGTATTTTTAGTGGTATATGCTGTTGAGATTTTTGTTGTCGTTCTACATTCATTTTTCCAAATTATTATCATCTACGATGCATTGTATTGCTGCTAATACAGGTTATGTTTTGTTGGAATAGGTGATACGCGTGAATGCTTACATACCAATTGCACGGTCGTATAAGGGAGTATATTAACGTTGGCTCGAATTGCTGTAATGGAGATAATAATAAGTTGATTTGTCATCCAAACACCCAATGTGTCAAACATTAGTTTGTTTCCTGAATTTTTCTATGACCCAATATATATGTTAAGGTGTCGTGTTTAGATCAACAAAAAACTGATACCATTGATAGAGTGTGTCATATCAAAGCACGATGCGAAGTTAAAGAGAACTCGTGAATTCCAATTTGGTGCAGATTGGAATTCGCCCCGTCCTCTTCCATTTCCTGTCCTTTTTTGTACACATATGTTGTCTCATTGGTCTCAGCTTTTTGTTGATATGAGACCGAAATACTAGGCAACGTCATATACCAACAGTGAGAGGAACAGGTAACACTAATTTATGAAATACTTTTATCATTCCATCATTACTGATTTAGGCGCATTGGAGGAAACTATTGGTATTGTTGTCTTATAATATAGGTACGCAAAAGGAAGCAGCTGGAACTGATGCTCAAACACATGAACAAACGAAGTTAACTCAGGTTGCGCATAAGGCGATGAAGGTGCGTTTTAAATAACTTCGATCGTTCAAATCAAAACCGTTAATATACACGGGAACTTTAGGTTACTGTAATGCTCATCTGTAATATTTTGTAATCAATTCTCATATGCAATAGTTTGTATTACATTGTCAACTTAATATTTTAGTGGCAACATCTGTCAGAGAAGAGGAAATCCTTGATGGTGCAGTTATTGCGATAACACCTAACATGGCATCTGTTTTTAATCATGTATCTGTTCGCGCAAGATATTTGGTTAATGTTCCATTTACTTCTCCACATACTACAGTTGTATATTGTAACTTAATTTGAATGTAGTAGTGTTTACTTAATTTTTGTGTAAATTGTGTTCTTGCCAACTAATTGATGATCCGTTCATTATTCTCAGGTTGTGATGACATACATAAGCCCCCGCCGCAACGCGCGGGTCATTTACCAACTCGTTACATATACGTTAATTGTCTTGTGATTATAAAAAGACTTCATATTTAAACTTTATCGTTGTTAATACTAGACGAATACCCGTGCATGCATGGAAAATCTCTTGCGGTCGATAATTAACGATATGCAATATTGATAATGTTGTGGCTTTGTACTTGAATGCGAGAAATTCTTAACATAAATGAAATTGCAAACACTCGTAAAATGCAAGAAATTCTTAACTTGTATCAAACAAGATATCTAGTTAAATTGAAAGTGAAACATTACATCATTATGAGATAAAATCTAACAGCACACGTTACTCGTCGTGTAAAACTCCTTGATACACGACATTTGAGGTGTAGACTCCTCCTTGATCAAACTCTTTTTCTGGTTGGGAGATCAAACATAATGTTTTGAAATCCGGTTCTACCCAGGGTTCAACCAGTTCTGGTCGAAAAACAGGTAAAATTAAACCCTTTTTTATATTTTCAAAACTCGTTTTCCGATAGTGACCT
>BQNB010058820.1:2116-37603 GCA_026074375.1 Tanacetum coccineum
CATGCTTTTATTAAATTTTCTGACATTAGGGGCATTTTGGTAATTTTGCACTTGTTCTGATTTTAGGGTTTTACATTCTTCATAACGAGTTTTGCATTTTTTGTCAACAATGACCCTGACATTTCCACGTGTACTGATTATTACAGGTGTGGTGTGAATGACGGCGTCTTGACGACCATACATAGGTTATAACATCTTTCTTTCAGTTAGTACTGTGCAAAATGAAATTGTAATATTATTTATATTAGTGTTTTATCATTGCATAAGTTAGTCCAACTTTTTTTTGTCACCAGGCATAGGTGCTAACGAAATCGACCGCATTGGCGGCGGTGTTGCTGCTACTAATTTTGGGGTCATCCGTGTAGAGTACTGAAAGAAGAGTCTCATTCCTAATTTTAGGTTTATATTTTGTATTGATATCTCCTAAGCTGCTTTCTTTTTCGTAACTTGATTACACCCTCTGGGTTTCCGTCCTTTTACTTCTCTACACTATGGTATTCCATTAAAATGTGCTTGCTATTATTACAAAGTAGTATAGTACGTCTATGTTACTTCATGTAAGTTAAAAGATCTAAAATAAATGTTTGTGTTAAAACTCCTAATTAGGAAACAAAGATTTACCCACGAGATTTAGACGCTATGAAATAAACAAAGTCTATTACACACATGCTTTACTGTTATTTTTAAACATTTTTTTAGTTTAGTATAAGAGAAATACCGAGGTGGCCAGGTAAAGCATCAAAAACGGACACAACAGGTCTAGGGTTCAAACCTCATTAGTTACGCATTAGGGTGGTCAGGGAAAGGTAGGGTCACGAGGATACCCAGTTAAGTCGCTTACATTTAAGTTAAAGACTCCCCTCCCGAGTAACATAGAGAAAACCTTATCAGTGTTATACTATATGTATCTATGGTAATCCTATTTCACATATCTAGTGATGTCGAGGTAAAACTTATGTTGATAAGGTTACTAAAGTCATTCATCAGTCTTTGCATAGTCTATTGTGTATGTGAGGCCCATTTATAAAACATAAAGTATCATATGTGTTTGCTAAATATATACTACTACCA
Organism: Tanacetum coccineum; assembly: GCA_026074375.1. Taxonomy (NCBI): domain Eukaryota; kingdom Viridiplantae; phylum Streptophyta; class Magnoliopsida; order Asterales; family Asteraceae; genus Tanacetum; species Tanacetum coccineum. The sequence goes on from BQNB010058820.1 coordinate 3,188, forward strand.
AAATCGATCAACATTATGTCCCCTGAAACATTTGCTTAATTTGTACATGAACTAGATTTCTATGGTCATGCTTGATGTTTATTGAATGTATAAATTGGTATACTCCAGATCAGCCACCACAACAGCAAATAGAAAAAAAAATATTGGTCTAGAGAGATGCAAAGATGATTTCCTAATGGCATGCTTCAGTTTCGAGGACCGCAAGGTTATTAGATCAAATAGAAGCTTCTCTGTAAAGCTTAAAGGATAAGCGACTGAAGTCTTGTGATTAGTATGCCATGTTTCTAATTCTCAACAAAGAGGGGACTTGTAATTGGTATTCTTTTACACATGATAAAAGCTAAAAAGTTTATGCAAAAATCATAAGATTACTATTTGTCTGTTCTCTGAAAATGTCAGCTATATATTTTGCAGGCCTTTAAAACTTAGATTTTCAGAATGAAGCATTTTTTAGAGTAGTTGGATTTGTTTTTTGTTTATATGGTGTCTTAAGTGGCCAAGTGCTAAACTTCGAGTTTACTATCCATGTAAGAAAATTAATGCTAAGGAATAGATTTTTCTTATAATCTTTATTTTTTAATTTGATTGTACGGGTTGTATAGAAAGTCAAGTTTGAAACATGCACTGTAAAATTATAATTACCTTCCAATTGATAAAACATTTTCAAGTCTTCAACCCCATAAATAACCTGTCTTTATATTTCCTAATGCATAACATGGGTTTCTTTTGCAGTAATATGCATTTAAAAGTAATATAAGCTCTTGAACAAGTACTATTTATTTCAACCCGTTGTTGATTGTGAAGCTAAATCAAGCGTGATATAAAAACCTATGATTGAGTATGGGGTATGTGCATTGTTTGTTGTCCCAATCAACAGAAAGAATTCAACAAAAATAATGTTCATAGCAAAGTCAATAAATAAAGAAATAACAATGATGCTTTGTCCAACAAAAAACTTTTCTACATAGTTCAAAACGTGTGAATTCATACCTTCAAAACCATTTATGTTAATTTGTCTGAATTTTAACTAATAATAATACAAAACTAATTTAAAACTAAATTTGTACATCAAAAAATGAAACATAAAAACATTGTTTGAGGATAGGCTCTTCACCCTTCAGATTAGTCATTATGGATGTGTTTTTGATTGTTATTCACCTCTCTTTATAATGTTTCTTTGAACTCAGTTAATTCATATTGTGTCCTCATGTTTTTTTTGTATATGCTACCATCAAGGTCTGTTGATTTGTGTTTTTAGGTATTGTAATCAACTTTCATGTGAAACTCTATGATTAGTTTTGATATTAGGCAAGATTTGGATGGAAGTTTTGTATCTTACCTTATACCCATTATAAGAAAAGTCTCATTAAATTACACCTTGATCTGTCTTTGATGCGTGAGTTAACATGAGTCATCTTTCTATTTCAGGACTCTGCTATATTGTAGCTGCATTATCAATCTACAATGAGTACAACAATGATATTCTGGACACGCCTGAAGGATCTTGCTTTCCAAGGTACAATCGCCACTCTTGACTCCTCTAAATGAAAGTCTTGGCAACATCTTATCCTCATAAATCTTCCTTATATTGATGCCAAAACATTTATTAAAGAATATAACTACATCAAGGGAAATATTACAGAGACTAATCTCAGTCGAATAGATGTCTTTTTTCGGGTTCGATGAATATAATGGCCATGATACTTATTGGAAAAGGTGGTCTACTCTTATGTAATTGATTCGTAGAAAATAGTATATATATATATATATATATATATATATATATATATATATATATATATATATATATATATATATAGTATAAGCAAATAGGCGAATTACTCTTGTGAAAGAGTAATAAGCTAATCACAAATAAAATATATTTCCGAAAAGTATTGATGAGAAAATTACCCTTAGGAAAGGATAAAGTTCAAATCATTCCCGAGTCGTTTTCCCAACGAAGCGTGAATATTGAAAATCTTGTTTTGGTTCGTGATCGGGTGCTTGAATAATCAAAATTTTGGATTTTGGATTCTAAATCTAATAACGCAAAGGGAAAGCATATAAATGCACGCTAATCTAGAGGTAAAAGAAAATTAAAATTCTAACGACATTTAAATCAATTAAAAACTATTTAATAACTAAAAGTAACTAGTTAACCAAAAATGACAAAATAAAACTCTAAAAACTCAAAATGCAAATTTGTTAAACTAAAATGCATAAAACTATATTTTAAAAACAGAAATTATTTTTTTATATTTTTAAACTATTTAAAATGATTTTTATAACAGACTGAGACTAAAAATTATATTAAAAAATACGAAACTTAATCTTAAAATTATGAGAAAATTACTAAAAATACTAGACACTATTTTTGAGGTTTGATATGTGAGAAATCACATATCCTTTTTATACAAAAAATGGCCTTAAAATGAACAAATTGTGCAAATTATGCTTGTATATTGCTTGTTTTGTCATTTGTGATGTGTAGGTACGGATAATGCAAAAATCACAAGAAAAATGGTCAAAGCCGGTCAAACACGAACATGGGAATGGATAGAGTACACAAGAGCCGGAAAGTTTTTAGCAAATGTCAACAAAGTCAACCTCAGTCAACCCTTGGTCAACCCACTAAAAGACAAAACCCTTAAATCTCTAAAAACAGCCCCTCAAATGTTTAAATAAATTTCACAATGTCCTTATACATTTAACACCGTTTAGTCCCTTTTAATTAAAAAACTAACGGTCGTTAGCCATAATAATGACAAATCCATTTCATCCTTTCACCTTTCACCCAAGCCCAAATAACATCACCATGCCCTATTCTTTTAATCCCGAGCCAAGTCACCATCTAAACCCCGTAGTCATACATAAACGTATAAAAGTAAAAATAAGCGGGAAAGTTTTGTTACTGTTCATCGTCATCCTAAGTAATTAACCCTGCATCAAAAACAAAGAGTAAAGTTCAATTAATGACGTGGAACAAAGATTCGAGTACCAAGCTTATAGCTCAGCATCAAAACGTCACCACAAGCTATGATTGGTCAAATAGGACAAGGGAAAAACACGTGGGCTCAAGGAAACACACTCCAAAAGGGGATTTTTGCACTAAAACTAGTGCAAAAGAAACACACAACTCTAAAGATATGGGATTGCCAACTTGGCAATCCGTGTGCTTACAATTTGATCCAAGGGCTACAAAAGGGCATCTAATGATTGGCAAGGATTCAAGGGTTAAGATCAAGACTGAAAGGAGCGTGTATCCAAGACCTAGAAGCTTCTCTCAAGCCTATAAATACAAGACCTTCTTCACTCACAGGATATCTCTAGCTTAATTTAGTGTAGCCTTAGTGTAAACATAGCTTATTGTAATTTTTAGCTTTAATGTCATTTTAAATATTTGTAATCTCTTTTTAAAGCATTGTAATTCAGTTTTATTAATAAAATTGTAGTTCACTTTTAAATCTTGTGATTTAATTTGTTTTCACTTAACATGTAATGGTTTAAATAAGCTTTCAATTGTTCTAATAAGCTCTCAATCAGCTGTCATATCTACTTTTAAGCTAGCTAATTACTCAACTAAGCTTTCAAAAGCTTAGTTGAGCTTATCTTATTCAAATCCACAATCAAAATACCACAGCTTATTATGGAAGGGAAGCCAATAAGGGATGGGCTTCCAGGACCCCACCAGCTTATCTTAGGATAAGCTGGAGCTTGTTGATAGCTCAAAAGAGCATTTATAAGCCTTGTTTTGTGCAAAGGCAGTTGTAAGTCTACTCTTTACATTTTGTAGCTTAAAATTGCATTTCAGCTTATTATTGCTTATTGCTTACTTATATCTGTTTAGTGTAGCTTATTAATGCTTATTATAGATGTTAGATGCTTATTATGCGTAATTGTTAGCTTAGAACTTAATTTGCTTGTCATTTGTCTTAAAATAGTGAAAAAACCAAAAATATAGCATTAGTTTGTAGCTTTTCATTTCAGCTTATTTAGTTATTGAGATTTGCTTATTAGGTCTGTTTTTAGTTATATATTATCTGGTATTAGAAATTTGTTCTTTAAATCTTAAATCTATAAGCTAAAAATGGGATTGATCAAGTTAAAGGGGTGTTTGGTTCAAGCAAGTCAGAACTGCTTGTAACCATTTAGTCTTTTAAATTGAATGCAAACTTCATATTTAGGTTTATATTGATAGGATTTAAAGATGTTATTAGGATTAATCAGTTTTAATCATCATTCATAGATAGTCATTAGATTCTGTTAGTAAAAGATCAGTTCCTAAAGCTCATTAGGTTTTAATTGTTTCTAGCAGTTAAACTTAGTGGATTTATAGTTACTTTAGTGTTCTATTAGAATAGAAGATAGTTTGCTAGGCCTGTATTTGTTAGTATTAAGTTTTAGTTGTTCATATGTCAATAGCCAATTTCTAGCTTAAAAATCAGCAGGTAAAAATAGTTTTTAGAATTTCAAGTTTTGTTCACAAGTAGATTTTAGGTAATAGTAGATCTATTTCAGCTTAATTTGCTTTTAAAAGTTCATTAATCTATCTGTTTTTAAGCTCAAAATAAGGAATTTGTCTTTTCAAAAATCAAGTAGTAAACACAGCATACACTGAGTATATAAGCAGTTTTCAAGAAGTTTTTTTCATTAAGCATTTGAGTTTCAAAATACTTTTTAAAAGTGGTTTTAGGTAGCTTATTAGTCAAACTTTAAAGTAGTATAAGCCAAAAGTCCATAAGGATCTTTTAGCTTATTGAAAAATAAGCTCAAAGTTGCCTTAAGGGACTTTTTGGTTAACAGTTAAATCAAAGTGCTTATTTGTGATTTTTAGCTTATTGCCATAAGTTTTTGTTTTGTTCCTGTCTTAACTATCTTATTAGGTTCATGTTTAGTAGTTCATAGCTTATTTAGGTTAGGTTCTAGCTTATTTTAGCTTTTCATAGAAAAAACCAAAAAAACCAAAATCAACATAAGTAGCTTTTTCATTTAACTTTTTTAGTGCTTATTTGAATTTCAAAATGTTTTTTTGTTTATTGTTTCAAGTAGCTTATAGGCAAGGATTTAAGTAGGTATAAGTTAGATTTTCATAAGGTTATGTTTGCTTATTAAAAATTAAGCTCAAAAGTTGCTATATGTCTGTTTGGTAGTCAGTTTTAGTAATAAGTGCTTATTAGTGTTTTTCAGCTTATGGCTTGTCATTTTAGCTTAAGTTAGTCTAAATAGCTTATTAGGGTAATGTTAGGATAGTCATAGCTTATTTGATTAAGTTTAAGCTTATTCCAAGCTTATTTTGTTCTTTGAGTTTTTATAAAGTTAAAAAAAAGAATTAATATGTTATCTGTTTTAAGCTGATTTCTAGCTTATTAGTGACTTTTAAAAAAAAGTTGTTTTCACAAAAACAGCTTATTTTTACCTGCTTAATAACTTTGCTTTTTAGGTTTTAGCAAAAATAAAAAAAAGGGAAGAGGGGAAATTGTGGGTGAGCAAGGCTCGAACCCACAACCTCAACCATCCTCAACCTTTATAAATGACTCAACACACACACCTCTCACCAACGTGCCCTTGGGACTTTTACGTCCAATTTTGCAAACACAATTGTTTTACCACATTTTTGAGTTCTTTTTATCAAAAGCACTTCGAGTGCTTATTTCCTTTTTCCTGGCTTATTCTTTTCAGCTTATTCGTAGGACTTATTTTTCATACAATCCTTATAACTTTAGTGATTTTTAAGAATTTTCTTAGAATTTTTAGTCAAAGTTTTATATTTTTCGTGAATTAAATTTGTTAAAAACTCTAAAAAATCATAAAAAATAGAAAAATAATCAAAAAAATAATTTTCTTTTTTATAAAATTTTCTTTTATCATATTCTAGGTTTAGGTTGAAATTTACTTCCGTAGGGTTAATATTTTGAAAGTTCATTTTTTAAAGAACGGGATTCGATCCCCGTTCTCGTTTTCTTCGTTTTTAGCTTAAATTACTCTCGGTTTAGAATTTCCTTAGCTTTTTACTTTTAAATAGTCATTTAGGATTAGAAAAAGTTTAGAAAAGTATTTAGGGTTTAATTTTAGTGTTCTAGCTTATTTGTCGTGTTTACTTTATTTCCCGTTATCGTTTTTTCGTAGTTAGATTTAATTGTGCCTTTATTTGCTCACTATTAGGATTTTAGAAAACAAATCATCTTCGAACCAATTCAAGTCATTGTCCAAATAACAAACGAGGTCTCAATTTCATAAGTCTTTGGGAAAACGACCCGGTAATCACTTACCGGTTAAACCGGTAGGAATTTTTGGTAAGATTTTTCCTACTACCTTTGTCCTCAAGGGTAGTTTTGGAATTTTCTTTACTTTATATATTATACGTATTAAAACTATACATCAAGTTTTTGGCGCCGTTTCCGGGGATTTGTGATTAAGATTCTTTCATTTGTATTTGTTGATCGTGGTTTGAAGAACCTTTCGTTTTCGAAAGTTATGCTTTTGAGAAAATCAAAAATACAAAAAAATTAAAAATATAAGAAAGTAAAAAAAATATTTCTTTTTCTTTTTAGTATAAATAGGATATTAATAATAACAAAATAACAAAAATATTTTACTCTTTTCGTATTTTTTCATTTTCTTGTGAATTCGTGAATATAAGAAATAAAAATTTTACAAAGTTGGTAAAAGAACACCAACATATAATACTTTCAACTGAAGTATTATCCATCAATAAGTTCCCGAACCAAAGATTCAAAAAATTTACCGTTTGTGTCACTTACGAAAAAGGCGCACCTGTTTTGTAAAATTTATTTAAGAGAGTTACCCTAAGTTTGTTGATTATTCGGTAAACAAAAAAAATATTTTCTTTCTTATTTCTTTTATCATTTCATTTGTTTGTTTAGTGCATGCGCACTAGAAATTCCAATTTTCCAAATAATTCGAACGTAACCATTCCGAGACGTCGAAATAGAGGACGTGCTCCAAACATAGTCGAACCCGAGCTTCGTACTATCGTTGAAGTTGCACCAATGGCGGAACGTACAATGGAAGAGCTACTCCGTGCACCCCGAAAGGGTTTGGAGAAGTTATTATTTTACCAGAAATTAATGCGGATCATTTTGAAATTAAAACGAATTTGTTACAACTAGTTCAAGCTAACCCGTTTCACGGTTATGAGAAGGAAAATCCCCATGCTCATATTAATAGTTTCAAAAGGATTACCTCAACTTTACGATTTAGAGATGTACCGAATGATGTTATTAAGTTTATGATGTTTCCATATTCGCTTGAGGGGAACGCAAGATTGTTGTACGTGAAAGAACCACCTAATTCGATCTTGACTTGGGAGGATCTCGTAACCAATTTTGTGAATCAATTTTTCCCTCCTTCGAAAACCACTCACTTAAAGAATGAAATTTATCATTTTACACAAAAATTCGAGGAAACTTTTAGTGAAGCCTGGGAACGATTAATGAAATGCTTAAGAGCTTGTCCACACCAAGGAATATTACGGAGTTAACACAAGGTTTGAATACCTCTATAAACTGTTTAAACGAGAATGATCAAGACTCCTTAAATGCTGCGGCGGATGGAAATCTTTTGAGTAAGACGACTAGAGAGGCTTTGAACATAATTGAAAACAAATCAAAATTTCGTTATTCACTTAATAAATCGAATGTTTCTAGGATGAATACGACTTTATAGGGAAAGTGTTAGTAAGACGGATGAGGAGAATTGATAGCTTGCGGACCAACTTTCGACCCTAGTTTGAGATTGTTTCAAAAAAGGTGTCACTACCCACTCCTGTGGGTTAAAGAGGTTGATGAAATTTGTTTACTTGTATGGGCCTCATATCTTGGTAAAATTGTCCTAATACTAATAACAATCAAGCTACGGCAACGAGTTCTTACAATCAAGGTAACCCTCCGAACCGTGTTAGTAATCAAATGGCACCACCAGGCGTTTCTTGCTCACTGTGCAAAACACCAGGTCAAAATAGGTCAATAATAATCAAAGGTCAAAGGGAATAATTTAATCGGGAAACAATTTTCATGGAAATCAAGTTTTCAGCTCAAACACTCATGCTCCAAATTTTCAAATCAAGGATTTCAAAATAACAATATTCAAGTACCTAATAATCATGTTCAACAAGAGTTTTTCAAACGAGTTTTCATGTTACAAGAGAACTACGATAAAATAATGAGAAACATGCAAAATCACTCAATTCATTGAAGCGAGAAGTTAGGAATGAAATTCAAACACGATGCAGACTCAACAAGCCCGTCTGATGAAAACAAAATGTTTTTCAAACCAAACTTGCAAATATGTTAAGTGATTCTTCCAACCAAGGCCTCAACTTCGGCTACTCTTCGAGTTATACCATTCACCAAACCCGAAAATGTGAGATGAAGCGATCACTACTCGAATGGTGTTGCTTACGAAGGACCCCTCGATTCATACAAATTATGTTGTAATTTCTCTTTTGTTAATGAAAAGTAAAGAGTTTTCTTTGAAAATTTGCATACTATCACTGTCAAAAATCAAAAGGGTAAATTCGTACTTTTATGCTATCAAACTTGGATCATACCAAGTTAAAATGTTTACATGTTGATCATAGTTACCTTTGTTAAGCTGTTACTTCACCTATAAAAAAACAGTTAAAAGCCAATTTGTATATTTAAGGGGGTGTTTGGTTTTGTCTCAAAATGGGTCATATTGGGGTATTCATGGGTCAAGTGCACTCAGCCAACTTTGGCTGAGTGTATGGATTTAATTTGGATAGATCATAAGCTAAATTAAGGTCTCAAGTGCTGCTCTTGTTTTTATCTTTTTACTACCAAACTGTGTTAAGCTAAAATCAACATACACACAGCTTAATGAATTAAGCTGTGTGTATCATCTTTTAACCTGGTTTTAAAGATCCCTTTTAATGAAAAACTTGTTTTCTTAAAAGCTTTTTGTTCCCCTCATTTTGTGCCACAATCTGTCAAGTAGTGTGTAGTGTACCATTTCTTTGAAAACCTTGAATTTCATCCCTAAAAACCAGCTGGTAAAAGTTTGATTTATAAAAAGATAATTTGAATATAAGCTCAATTCTATCCTATGTTAATATGTCTTGGTTTGGTTTTGGGTAATAAGCTCATATGAGCTTATTGGGATAAGCCAAAAAAAAGGGCCCCTAAGGGCTGTTTGTACCTCCCCTGGTGCTGAGCACCAAATCTAGCCCCTCTTTTCTAGCTTATTTAGATATTAAGCATTAGGATCTTATAGCTTTTATTTATAGCTAAATACTTGTTCTTTAAGTCCCCAAATTATTATAGCTTATCTCAGCCTTTAGCTTAGCTTATTCTAGGCTTAAAGTTCCATTTTTTCTGTTTTTATATAAACTGTTAACATAGCTTATTTCACTTTCAGCTTATTTTAGGACTTATTAGGTTACCTTAGCTTATCATTAGGACTCCCTTAGCCTAGTATCTTATTCCCATAGATTATAGCTTATCTAGTTAGCTTAAATCCCAAAAAGAAAGCAAAATAAGCCATAAGCTTAATAAGTTTCTGTCAGCCCCATAAGCTCACATTTCTAGCTTATTTAGTTAACTTCAGCTTATGCCCCTTTTACAAAAGTTACTCCCCAAAAGCCCCTTTACAACTTTTCTTTTATAGCTTTTTGATAATAAGCATTTAGGACTAAGCTTGTGATCGGGGTTCCAACTCAGGGACTGTTTGTGTAAATTTCAAAGTAATAGTTAACTTTGTTAGTACCTTTAGTTAGTAGCGTGTTACCCTGTTAGTCCTTATCTCCTTTACCCTGTTAGTCCATTAATATAACAGCAGTTAACTTTTAGTTAATAAATTAATTAAATTAGGTTTAATATTAATTAGTTTAATTACTTTTAATTAAATCAGTAAAAATTAGGGCTTTTTAGGTTTTTATTTTTTTTATAACTTTATTTATTTTATGTAATTTTTCTAGAATTTTTATAACATTAATTTTTGTCTTTTTCTAATTTCTTAGTTTTAATTAGTTTTTAATCTTTATAAATTCATAAAAAATCCAAAAATTAATAAAAAAATATTTTTCTTTTTTATAAAATTTTCTTTTGTCATTTAGTGTCTAGGAAAAATATAAAATTTAGTATAGGCTTTATTTTTCTTAAATTTCAGTTTTAGACCCGTTTTACCGGGTGCGTTTTACCGTTTCTTTTCGTTTAGCATTCAAACGACCTCCGTTTTAGTTCTAGTTTTCTTTATTTTTCAAGTTAAGTTAATTAGAATTTAATTTTGATTTTTAATTTAATTTAGCATTTATTTTTCTTAATTTTTAATATTTAGATCTCCCGATACCTAATTCTGTTCCCCGTATTTAATTTAGATCTAATTTTAGGATTTCCCTATAACTAATTTTGTTTCCCGTAGTTTTTAAGATCTCCATTTCCTATATTTGTTTCCCGTAGAATAAATTAGATTTTATTTAATTAATTTTAGTTGTAATTATATCAGTGTTTCCATCATATATTCTCCATCATTCAATTTCTCATCAAACCAGGATAACTTTCAATTGCAGCCTCGTTGGGACATACGACCCGGGAATATCTCTTCCGGAATCTTTTTATCATTGATTCTCTCTTATATATTTTATTTCTAAGTAGGTCTTGACTTTTTTCCCTTTGTCAAGGGTGAAGAGTTTGGATTTGCCTAGTATTTTATATATACTATCAGACGAACCAGTAAACAAAAAAATATTTTCTTTTCTCATTTATTTATATCTTTCATTTGTTTGAGTTAGTGCATGCGCACTAGAATTCCAAATTTCCAAATAATTCGAACGTAACCATTCTGAGGCATCGAAATAGAGGACGTGCTCCAAACATAGTCGAACCCGAGCTTCGTACTATCGTTGAAGTTGCACCCATGGCGGAACGTACAAAGGAAGAGCTACTATGTGCACCCACGGAAGGATATGGAGAAGCTATTGTTTTACCGGAAATTAATGCGGGTCATTTTGAAATTAAAACGAATTTCTTACAACTAGTTCAAGCTAACCCGTCACGGTTATGAGAAGGGAAAAACCTCATGCCATATAATAATTTTCAAAAGGTTACATCACTTTACGATTTAGAGATGTACCGAATGATGTTATTAAGCTTATGATGTTTCCATATTCCCTTCGGGTTGATAACAGTATATCTTCGATATGATCTAATCTACCTTTGCCCGTTGTTCTCACGTACCCCGTTTTCTCACAAAAATTTAAAAAAAATGAAAAATGAATTATTTTAAAATTTTTCAAAAATAAGTGTTTTGTCACAATTTTGACTTTCCTACTGGGTAGAATAAGAATAAATTTTGACTTTCCTACTGGGTAGAATAAGAATTAATTTTAACCCGATCGAGCGTGTTGAGCTCTAGCTTGTTCCTTAACTTTTAGGCTAAGCGTTCGCAGAAATTCACGAAGAACGAAAAATGATACAGTTAAGTATGAGTTGGATGCTAAACATGGATTATTTGGAAATCTTAAGAGACACATGTATTAATTTTGTGGCTTTTTCTCCCATAAGCTCTTAACCGGACTAATCATACGTGCTCTTTTTGGAGATTAAACTTAAATCAACAAATTTTATGTAGTTAATAGCAAAATATTTAGTCTTAGTTCAAGTTTATACTTGAATTTTTCAAAAAGAAGTCTTCTCTATATAAAGTTTCTTTTAAAAAAAAATTGAAATGATGAAAAATGAAAAAATATAATAAAATAATTATAAACTATGGGCTTATAAAAGTTTGCTGTATCTTGGCGGCTCACAACCGATGCTACAGCCTTGCTAACGAAAGCCCCATATAAGAATAAAAATCCTATACTAAATAAAAGTTTGCTTGCATTCTTGGCCGGCTCACAACTCGATTTTGCAGCCTTCAAAAAGGTTGAGGGTTTACAAATTGCATAAATGGTTATGTTAAAAATTATAGTTTGAATTACTAAATAGATCTCTTTTATGTTAAATTAAATTATGCTTTTAAACGTTGACATATTTCATTTTAAGTTTTTTAAAATAAACAATGTTATAATACGGAAAACCTGAGAGTTTTTTATGAAACCTAAGTCCTTGAGTCCCGATACTAGTCCTGTGGGTGTCCAAAAGCCTAGGTCACTTATCCGCAAGGTTGGGATGTGCCGATACTCGAAAGTCGCTACATGGGGATGATCTCGCCTTCAAAACACATTATTCTCGGGTGGAAACGAAACAAGAATTTTGCAAAAAGTTGATCCATGGTTGAAATTCAAAATATCAAATCACCTATGAATAAATAATTATCGGAAGTAACAGTTCTACAATTGCAAATATGAGTAGTAATAGCATCTTAACTGATATTTAGCGGTGATTTCGTTTTAAGCTTGGTTTGGAGCAAGTGAAAAGTCGGGGACGATGAATTTATCCTTTTTGAGGCATTCTCGGATCGAAATGCATCTTGTTCTATGATCCCTAACGGTTATGGAAATAACAAAAGTCGGAATATTCTAGTTAGTTGCTAAAAAAATCATAAAAATGAAAAAGTTTTGAAAATGAGGAAATGAAGGTGTTTAAAAGCTTGTGATTTTCTTAACTCTCCCCATAAAAAGTCTTTTGCTACTTTCAAAAGAATAAGTTTGGGGAAGTTTTGAGGTATTTGGTTTTAGAGCATATAACATTGCGTGAGGACACGGCAATCGTTTAGTTTGGGGAATTTTGATATGTGAGAAATCACATATCATTTTTATACCAAAAATGTCCTTAAAATGAAGAAATTGTGCAAATTATGCTTGTATATTGCTTGTTTTGTCATTTGTGATGTGTAGGTACGGATAATGCAAAAATCACAAGAAAAACGGTCAAAACCGGACAAACACAAACACGAGAACGGATAGAGTACACAAGAGCCGGAAAGTTTCTAGCATAGGTCAACAAAGTCAACCTCAGTCAACCCTTGGTCAACCTACTAAAAGACAAAACCCTTAAATCTTCAAAACCAGCCCCTCAATGTTAAATAAATTTCACAAATGGTCTTATACGATAACACAGACCGGATAGTCCTTTTTTTTTTTTTTTAATTAAAAAGACTAACGGTCGTTAGCCATATAACCAAATCCATTTAACCTTTCACCTTTTAACCTGAGCCCAAATAACATCACCAGGCCCAATTCTTTTTAATCTCGAGCCCAAGTCAACCAATCTAAACCTCGGGTCAAACATAAACGTATAAAAGTAAAAATAAGCGGGAAAAGTTGTTGTTACTGTTCATCGTCGTCCTAAGTAATTAACCCTGCATCAAAAACAAAAGGTAAAGTTCAATTAATGACGTGGAACAAAGATTCGAGTACCAAGCTTATAGCTCAGCATCAAAACGTCACCACAAGCTATCATTGGTCAAATAGGACAAGGGGAAAGACAGGTGGGCTCAAGGAAACACACTCCAAAAGGGGATTTTTGCACTAAAACTAGTGCAAAAGAAACACACAACTCTAAAGATGTAGGATTGCCAACTTGGCAATCCGTGTGCTTACAATTTGATCCAAGGGCTACAAGAAGGCATCTAATGATTGGCAAGGATTCAAGGGTTAATATCAAGACCGAAAGGAGCGTGTATCCAAGACCTAGAAGCTTATCTCAAGCTTATAAATACAAGACCTTCTTCACTCACAGGATATCTCTAGCTTAATTTAGGGTAGCCTTAGTGTAAACATAGCTTATTGTAATTTTTAGCTTTAATGTCATTTTAAATATTTGTAATCTCTTTTTAAAGCATTGGAATTCAGTTTTATTAATAAAATTGTAGTTCACTTTTAAATCTTGTGATTTAATTTGTTTTCACTTAACATGTAATTGTTTAAATAAGCTTTCAATTGTTCTAATAAGCTCTCAATTAGCTGTCATATCTACTTTTAAGCTAGCTAATTACTCAACTAAGCTTTCAAAAGCTTAGTTGAGCTTATCTTATTCAAATCCACAATCAAAATACCACAGCTTATTATGGAAGGGAAGCCAATAAGGGATGGGCTTTCAGGACCCCACCAGCTTATCTTAGGATAAGCTGAAGCTTGTTGATAGTTCAAAAGAGCATTTATAAGCCTTGTTTTGTGCAAAGGCAGTTGTAAGTCTACTCTTTACATTTTGTAGCTTAAAATTGCATTTTAGCTTATTATTGCTTTTTTCTTACTTATATCTGTTTAGTGTAGCTTATTAATGCTTATTATAGATGTTAGATGCTTATTATGCGTAATTGTTAGCTTTGAACATAATTTGCTTGTCGTTTGTCTTAAAATAGTGAAAAAACCAAAAATATAGCATTAGTTTGTAGCTTTTCATTTCAGCTTATTTAGTTATTGAGATTTGCTTATTAGGTCTGTTTTTAGTTATATATTATCTGGTATTAGAAATTTGTTCTTTAAATCTTAAATCTATAAGCTAAAATGGGATTGATCAAGTTAAAGGGGTGTTTGGTTCAAGCATGTCAGAACTGCTTGTAACCATTTAGTCTTTTAAATTGAATGCAAACTTCATATTTAGGTTTATATTGATAGGATTTAAAGATGTAATTAGGATTAATCAGATTTAATCATCATTCATAGATAGTCATTAGATTCTGTTAGTAAAACATCAGTTCCTAAAGCTCATTAGGTTTAAATTGTTTCTAGCAGTTAAACTTAGTGGATTTATAGTTACTTTAGTGTTCTATTAGAATAGAAGATAATTTGCTAGGCCTGTATTTGTTAGTATTAAGTTTTAGTTGTTCATATGTCAATAGCTAATTTCTAGCTTAAAAATCAGCAGGTAAAAATAGTTTTTAGAATTTCAAGTTTTGTTCACAAGTAGATTTTAGGTAATTGTAGATCTATTTCAGTTTAATTTTCTTTTAAAAGTTCATTAATCTATCTGTTTTTAAGCTCAAAATAAGGAATTTGTCTTTTCAAAAATCAGGCAGTAAACACAGCATACACTAAGTATATAAGCAGTTTTCAAGAAGCTTTTTCATTAAGCATTTTTGTTTCAAAATACTTTTTAAAAGTGGTTTTAGGTAGCTTATTAGTCAAACTTTAAAGTAGTATAAGCCAAAAGTCTATAAGGATCTTTTAGCTTATTGAAAAATAAGCTCAAAGTTGCCTTAAGGGACTGTTTGGTTAACAGTTATATCAAAGTGCTTATTTGTGATTTTTAGCTTATTGCCATAAGTTTTTGTTTAGTTCCTGTCTTAACTAGCTTATTAGGTTCATGTTTAGTAGTTCATAGCTTATTTAGGTTAGGTTCTAGCTTATTTTAGCTTTTTATAAAAAAAACCAAAAACATCAAAATCAGCATAAGTAGCTTTTTCATTTAACTTTTTCATTGCTTATTTGAATTTCAAAATGTTTTTTTGTTAATTGTTTCAAGTAGCTTATAGGCCAGGCTTTAAGTAGGTATAAGTTAGATTTTCATAAGGTTCTGTTTGCTTATTAAAAATTAAGCTCAAAAGTTGCTATATGCCTGTTTGGTAGTCAGTTTTAGTAATAAGTGCTTATTAGTGTTTTTCAGCTTATGGCTTGTCATTTTAGCTTAAGTTAGTCTAAATAGCTTATTAGGGTAATGTTAGGATAGTCATAGCTTATTTTATTAAGTTTAAGCTTATTCCAAGCTTATTTTGTTCTTTGAGTTTTTATAAAGTTAAAAAAAAGAATTAATATGTTATCTGTTTTAAGCTGATTTCTAGCTTATTAGTGACTTTTAAAAAAAAGTTGTTTTCACAAAAACAGCTTATTTTTACCTGCTTAATAACTTTGCTTTTTAGGTTTTAGCAAAAATAAAAAAAAGGGAAGAGGGGAAATTGTGGGTGAGCAAGGCTCGAACCCACAACCTCAACCCTCCTCAACCTTTATAAATGACTCAACACACACACCTCTCACCAACGTGCCCTTGGGACTTTTACGTCCAAGTTTGCAAACACAATTGTTTTACCACCTTTTTGAGTTCTTTTTATCATAAGCACTTCGAGTGCTTATTTCCTTTTTCCTGGCTTATTCTTTTCAGCTTATTCGTAGGACTTATTTTTCATACAATCCTTATAACTTTAGTGATTTTTAAGAATTTTCTTAGAATTTTTAGTCAAAGTTTTATATTTTTCGTGAATTAATTTTGTTAAAAACTTTAAAAAATCATAAAAAATAGAAAAATAATCAAAAAAATAATTTTCTTTTTTATAAAATTTTCTTTTATCATATTCTAGGTTTAGGTTGAAATTTACTTCCGTAGGGTTAATATTTTGAAAGTTCATTTTTTAAAGAACGGGATTCGATCCCCGTTCTCGTTTTCTTCGTTTTTAGCTTAAATTACTCTCGGTTTAGAATTTCCTTAGCTTTTTACTTTTAAATAGTCATTTAGGATTAGAAAAAGTTTAGAAAAGTATTTAGGGTTTAATTTTAGTGTTCTAGCTTATTTGTCGTGTTTACTTTATTTCCCGTTATCGTTTTTTCGTAGTTAGATTTAATTGTGCCTTTATTTGCTCACTATTAGGATTTTAGAAAACAAATCATCTTCGAACCAATTCAAGTCATTGTCCAAATAACAAACGAGGTCTCAATTTCATAAGTCTTTGGGAAAACGACCCGGTAATCACTTACCGGTTAAACGTGTAGGAATTTTTGGTAAGATTTTTCCTACTACCTTTGTCCTCAAGGGTAGTTTTGGAATTTTCTTTACTTTATATTATTATACGTATTAAAACTATACATCAAGTTTTTGGCGCCGTTTCCGGGGATTTGTGATTAAGATTCTTTCATTTGTATTTGTTGATCGTGGTTTGAAGAACCTTTCGTTTTCGAAAGTTACGCTTTTGAGAAAATCAAAAATACAAAAAAATTAAAAATATAAAAAGTAAAAAATATTTTTCTTTTCTTTTTAGTATAAGTAGGATATTAATAATAACAAAATAACAAAAATATTTTACTCTTTTCGTATTTTTTCATTTTCTTGTGAATTCGTGAATATAAGAAATAAAAATTTTACAAAGTTGGTAAAAGAACACCAACATATAATACTTTCAACTGAAGTATTATCCATCAATAAGTTCCCGAACCAAAGATTCAAAAAATTTACCGTTTGTGTCACTTACGAAAAAGGCGCACCTGTTTTGTAAAATTTATTTAAGAGAGTTACCCTAAGTTTGTTGATTATTCGGTAAACAAAAAAAATATTTTCTTTTCTTATTTCTTTTATCATTTCATTTGTTTGATTAGTGCATGCGCACTAGAAATTCCAATTTTCCAAATAATTCGAACGTAACCATTCCGAGACGTCGAAATAGAGGACGTGCTCCAAACATAGTCGAACCCGAGCTTCGTACTATCGTTGAAGTTGCACCAATGGCGGAACGTACAATGGAAGAGCTACTCCGTGCACCCACGGAAGGGTATGGAGAAGCTATCGTTTTACCGGAAATTAATGTGGATCATTTTGAAATCAAAATAAATTTGTTACAATTAGTTCAAGCTAACCCGTTTCACAGTTATGAGAGGGAAAATCCCCATGCTCATATTAATAGTTTCAAAAGGATTACCTCAACTTTACGATTTAGAGATGTACCGAATGATGTTATTAAGCTTATGATGTTTCCATATTCGCTTGAGGGGAACGCGAGATTGTGGTACGAGAAAGAACCACCTAATTCGATCTTTACTTGGGAGGATCTCGCTACCAAATTTGTGAATCAATTTTTCCCTCCTTCGAAAACCACTCACTTAAAGAATGAAATTTGTCATTTTACACAAAATTTCGAGGAAACTTTTAGTGAAGCCTGGGAACGATTAATGAAATGCTTAAGAGCTTGTCCACACCAAGGAATATTACGGAGTTAACACAAGGTTTGAATACCTCTATAAACTGTTTAAACGAGAATGATCAAGACTCCTTAAATGCTGCGGCGGATGGAAATCTTTTGAGTAAGACGACTAGAGAGGCTTTGAACATAATTGAAAACAAATCAAAATTTCGTTATTCACTTAATAAATCGAATGTTTCTAGGATGAATACGACTTTATAGGGAAAGTGTTAGTAAGACGGATGAGGAGAATTGATAGCTTGCGGACCAACTTTCGACCCTAGTTTGAGATTGTTTCAAAAAAGGTGTCACTACCCACTCCTGTGGGTTAAAGAGGTTGATGAAATTTGTTTACTTGTATGGGCCTCATATCTTGGTAAAATTGTCCTAATACTAATAACAATCAAGCTACGGCAACGAGTTCTTACAATCAAGGTAACCCTCCGAACCGTGTTAGTAATCAAATGGCACCACCAGGCGTTTCTTGCTCACTGTGCAAAACACCAGGTCAAAATAGGTCAATAATAATCAAAGGTCAAAGGGAATAATTTAATCGGGAAACAATTTTCATGGAAATCAAGTTTTCAGCTCAAACACTCATGCTCCAAATTTTCAAATCAAGGATTTCAAAATAACAATATTCAAGTACCTAATAATCATGTTCAACAAGAGTTTTTCAAACGAGTTTTCATGTTACAAGAGAACTACGATAAAATAATGAGAAACATGCAAAATCACTCAATTCATTGAAGCGAGAAGTTAGGAATGAAATTCAAACACGATGCAGACTCAACAAGCCCGTCTGATGAAAACAAAATGTTTTTCAAACCAAACTTGCAAATATGTTAAGTGATTCTTCCAACCAAGGCCTCAACTTCGGCTACTCTTCGAGTTATACCATTCACCAAACCCGAAAATGTGAGATGAAGCGATCACTACTCGAATGGTGTTGCTTACGAAGGACCCCTCGATTCATACAAAACCTTCTTCAAAAAAGGTAGTGGAATGAAAACCAGGAACATATGAATAAAGAGAAAACAAATTTCCAAAGAAGTACCGCTCACATCCCACCTCCGGTTAATCCCATTCTGATTCCGAAACCCGATGTTTCGAAGACTTTACCTAAGTTGAATATTCCGTATCCTTCACGACGTAATGATCAAAAGTTCCGTGAAAAAGCTTCTTATCAAAAAGAGAAGATTTTTCAAATGTTCCAAGATTTACGCTTTGACATTAGCTTCGCAGACGCTTTGTTTTTGATGCCAAGATCTGCTCCTACGATTAGGAATTTGCTCATGAATAAGGAAAAGTTGCTTGAGTTAGCTAAGATACCGTTGAACGAAAATTGCTCGGTGATGCTCCTCAAAAAGCTTCCCGAAAAGCTTGGAGATCCTGGCAAGTTTCTTATACCATGTAATTTCCCGGGAATGGATGTATGTCATGCCTTTGCCGATCTTGACGCGAGTATAAATCTTATGCCCCTTTCTATTTGGAAAAAGCTTTCTTTACCTGAACTTACACCAACTCGGATGACTCTTGAGTTAGCGGATCGATCCATAACTCATCCTAAAGGACTCGCCGAAGATGTTTATCTCAAAGTGGGAAAGTTCCACTTTCCTATCGACTTTGTTGATGTAGATTTTGAAGCCGATCCTCGAGTACCTCTCATACTTGGGAGATCCTTTTTAAGAACCAGTCGTGCCTTAATTGATGTTTATGGAGAAGAAATAACCCTTCGGGTTGATAACGAAGCCATCACTTTTAATCAAGATCAAACTACGAGATACTCCTTTACAAATGATAACTCGGTAAACCGAATTGACATCATTGATGAGGTTTGTGAGGAGTATGCTCTGGAATTTCTAGGGTTTTCTAATAAATCTTCGGGTGGCAATCCCACCCCGACGTCTGAGCCTCTTACTTCCGAATTCATTTTAGAAGAGATCGTAGCTTATCTCAAGGATGATTCGATTTCCCCGGAAATTAATTATGCCGATTGCAATCCGGAGGGAGATATTTGATTAATTGAAAATTTATTAAATAATGACCCGTTTCAACTCACTCCGATGGAGCTAAAGCAAGGAGAAATAATCAAGGCGAAATCCTCAATGGAAGAACCTCCAGAATTAGAGTTAAAAGATTTACCATCTCACTTGGAATATGCTTACTAAGAAAAAACCGACAAGTTACCAGTGATTATTGCAAAAGGTTTAAAAGATGATGAAAAAGATGCTCTCTTAAAAGTGCTTAAATCACATAAACGGGCTATTGCTTGGAAAATCACCGACATCAAGGGTATCGACTCTCGTTTTAGTACATACAAAATCTTGATGGAGGATGATTACAAACCCACGGTTCAAAGTCAAAGACGGGTTAACCCAAAAATTTACGAAGTAATCAAAAAGGAGGTCCTAAAACTTCTTGATGCCGGAATGATTTACCCGATCTCTGACAGCCCATGGGTTAGTCTAGTGCATTGTGTTCCAAAGAAAGGAGGAATAACTGTTGTTGCTAATGAAGAGAATGAATTAATCCTGACACGTTTAGTTACCAGGTGGAGAGTTTGTATCGACTATAGGAAATTAAATGAAGCAACTCGAAAAGATCATTTTCCATTGCCGTTTATGGATCAAATGCTAGAAAGATTAGCCGGAAATGAGTTTTATTGTTTTCTAGATGTATTTTCGGGGTATTTTCAAATACCGATAGATCTCCAAGACCAAGAAAAAACTACTTTCACATGCCTGTATAGAACTTTCGCGTACCGTCGCATGTCTTTTTGGCTTGTGTAATGCTCCCGGTACTTTCCAACGGTGTATGATGGCCATATTTCATGATATGATCGAAAAAACTATGGAAGTATTTATGGATGATTTCTCGGTTTTTAGGGATAGTTTTGATTCGTGCCTCTCCAATTTAGAAAAGATGCTAAAAAGGTGTGAAGACACGAATTTAGTTCTTAATTGGGAGAAGTGCCACTTTATGTGTAGAGAAGGAATTGTGTTAGGACATAAAATTTCGAAGTCAGGAATTGAGGTAGATCATGCTAAAGTCGATGTTATCGCTAAGCTCCCTCACCCGACTACCGTAAAAGGTGTTAGGAGTTTCCTAGGTCATGCAGGTTTTTACCGATGTTTTATCCAAGACTTTTCCAAAATAGCTAGACCTATGTTTCACCTTCTTGAGAAGGAAACACCGTTTGTGTTTTCTAAGGATTGTATTGATGCTTTCGGGACTCTTAAAAAGAAGCTTACTGAAGCTCCGATCTTAGTTATCCCAGATTGGAACCTACCGTTCGAACTTATGTGTGATGCAAGTGATTTTGCGATTGGTGCGGTTTTAGGACAACGAAAAATGAAGCATTTTTAGCCTATACATTATGCTAGTAAGACAATGACCGAAGCTCAAATTCATTACACTACCACGGAAAAGGAAATGCTTGCCGTTGTGTATGCTTTTGAAAAGTTTCGGCCATATCGTGTCTTATCTAAAAGCATAGTGTATACAGATCACTCGGCTTTAAAGTAACTTATGAATAAACAAGATGCCAAGCCAAGGTTGCTCCGGTGGGTGCTCCTTCTACAAGAATTTGATATCACCATCCGTGATAAAAAAAGGAAGTGAGAACCTCGCGGCCGATCATTTATCTAGACTTGAGAATCCTCACAAGGATGTGTTAGAAAATAAAGACATAAATGAAAATTTTCCTTTAAAGACTCTTGGTGTAATATCTAGTGTAAGTACCTCATGGTTTGCGGATTTTGCAAATTTCCATGCAGGGAATTTTATCATCAAAGGAATGACGACTCAACAAAAAAAGAAGTTTTTTAAGGACGTTAAACATTATTTCTGGGACGATCCCTATCTTTTTCGTATTTATGCGGATCAAATCCTTCGAAGGTGTGTGCATGGGCAAGAAGCTAATGATATCCTCAAAGCTTGTCATGAAGGACCCACCGGGGGCCATCATAGTGCCAATCTCACCGCTCAAAAAGTATTTGATGCCGGTTTCTTTTGGCCGACCATATATCGAGATGCCCATACAATGATCAAATCTTGTGATACGTGTCAAAGACAAGGAAAAATTTCACAACGAGATGAGATGTCTCAAAACGCTATTCAGGTTTGTGAAATCTTCGATGTATGAGGTATCGATTTTATGGGACTATTTCTGTCTTTACGTGGAAATAAATACATCCTCGTTGCCGTTGATTATCTTTCGAAGTAGGTGGAAGCAAAGGCGCTCCCCACAAATTTTGCTCGAGTTGTAGTTAAGTTTTTGAAATCACTTTTCGCCCGATTCGGAACACCTAGAGCTATTATAAGCGATCGTGGGACCTATTTTTGTAATGATCAACTTAGTAATGTAATGTCTAAGTATGGGGTCACTCATCGTATTGCTACCACTTATCACCCTCAAACGAGCGGTCAAGTGGAGGTGTCCAATCGTGGTTTGAAACGTATTCTAGAAAGGACGGTTGGAGAAAACCGTGCCTAATGGTGAGACAAACTAGATGACGCTTTATGGGCATTTCGTACCGCTTTTAAGACACCGATTGGTTATACGCCTTACAAATTAGTGTACAGAAAGTCTTGCCATTTACCTATCGAGTTAGAGCATAAAGCATATTGGGCTTTGAAACATGTTAATTTCGATCTTAAAACCGCGGGGTGATCACCGGAAGCTTCAACTTAATGAACTTAATGAGCTTCGTGATCAAGCTTACGAGAATTCTTTGATATATAAAGAGAGGACAAAGAAGCTTCACGACTCAAAGATCAAAAACCGCATTTTCAATCTTGGTGATCGAGTTTTCCTCTTCAACTCTCGTCTAAAGATATTCTCGGGAAAGCTTAAAACTCGTTGGTCAGGACCTTTCACCATCACCAAAGTTTTTCCATATGGAACCATCGAGTTATCTCAACCCGATGGTCCAAACTTTAAGGTGAATGGTCATCGTGTGAAGCATTACTTCGGAGGGGACTTACCACCCAAGGTAGTCCAGGATCTCCAAACTTTCTCCAAGGACGAATAAATTCGGGGATCGAGTCAAGCTATGTGCCTTGGTTACCAAAAACAAAGCGCTTCGTGGGAGGCACCCTATGCTTATCTTTCTATCTTCTTTCTTATTTCTATTGTGATGTGAGGAGGCTTCTACTCTTCTGATTCTTGTTCTTTATGCTAGTGATTTTTTTTAGGATTGACCCAAAATTTTTGAAGACTCTCGTGTTCGGTGTTTTGTCCAGGTTCACTCGAGCCTTTGCTTGCAATTAGGTTGGGAAAATCCAATATCTTAAGATTATTATCGACTAACATTTATCTTGTAGCATACTTGATAAATGGCTTGAGATTTTTGTGATACTCTTTTCATGCTTGGGTTATGCATTCGACTTTTTGAGTTCTAGTATGGGGTTTTAAAGTCTTAGGCTAGGAAACATTGAGGACAATGTTTAATTTTAGTATGGGGTAGTATATCTTCGATATGATCTAATCTACCTTTGCCCGTTGTTCTCACGTACCCAGTTTTCCCATAAAAATTAAAAAAAAATGAAAAATTTTAAAAAATAAAATAAGTGTTTTGTCACAATTTTGACTTTCTTACTAGGTAGAATAAGAATAAATGTTGACCCGATCGAGCGTGTTGAGCTCTAGCTTGTTTCTTAACTTTTAGGCTAAGCGTTCGCAGAAATTCGCAAAGAACGAAAAATGATAGAGTTAAGTATGAGTTGGATGCTAAACAAGGATTATTTGG
Organism: Tanacetum coccineum; assembly: GCA_026074375.1. NCBI lineage: Eukaryota > Viridiplantae > Streptophyta > Magnoliopsida > Asterales > Asteraceae > Tanacetum > Tanacetum coccineum. The sequence continues at coordinate 26,743 of BQNB010058820.1, forward strand.
AAATCTTAAGAGCTCATGTATGTAATTTGTGGCTTTTTCTCCCATAAGCTCTTAACCGGACTAATCATACGTGCTATTTTTGGAGATTAAACTTAAATCAACAAATTTTATGTAGTTAATAGCAAAAATTTTAGTCTTAGTTCAAATTTATACTTAAATTTTTCAAAAAGAAGTCTTTTCTATATTAAAAAAAAATTGAAATGATGAAAAAATGAAAAAAAATAATAAATATAAACTGTAGGCTGATAAAAGTTTACTACCTCTTGCCGGCTCATAACCGATGTGGTAGTCTTCTAAAGAAAGCCCATAGTAAGAATAAAAATCCGAGACTGATAAAAGTTTGCTGCATCTTGCCGGCTCACAACCGATGTTGCAGCCTTCTAAAAGGTCAAGGGTTACAATTGCATAAATGTTATGTTTAAGTTTGAATTAATAAATAGATCTCTTTTTGTTAAATTCAAATATGCTTTTGAACTTTGACTATTCTATTTTAAGTTTTTATATACGGGAAACCTGAGAGTTTTTTAAACCTAAGGTCTGTGAGTCCCGATACTAGTCTCTGTGGGGTGTCAAAAGCCTGGTCACTTAGCCGCAAGGTTGGGATGTGCCGAGACGAAAGTCGCTACATGGGATGATCTCGCCTTCAAACTCATTATTCTCGGGTGGAACGTGAAACATAGTATTTTGCAAAACGTTGATCCACGGTTGAAATTCAAAATAGCACATTCACCTAAGATATAATAATTGTCGGGAGTGAAAAGTTCACAAGTTGCATATATGAGTAGTGTTAGCATCTTAACTGATATTTAGCGGTGATTTCGTTTTAAGCTTGGTTTGGAGCAAGTGAAAAGTCGGGAACGATGAATTTATCCTTTTTGGGGCATTCTCGGATCGAAATGCATCTTGTTCTATGATCCCTAACGGTTATGGAAATAACGAAAGTCAGAATATTCTAGGTAATTAATAAAAAAAATCATCATAAAAAAGGAAAAAGTTTTGAAAAATGGAAAAATGGGGTGTTTTAAAGCTTGTGATTTCTTAACTCTCCCCACAAAAGTCTTTGCTACTTTTCAAAGATTTAGTTTGGGGAAGTTTTTAAGGTATTTGGTTTTAGAGCATATAATATTGCGTGAGGACACACAATCACTTAGTTTGGGGAATTTTGATATGTGAGAAATCACATATTTTTATTATATCCAAAATGGCCCTTAAATGATCAAAATGTGCAAAAACATGCTTGTATTTGTGTATTTTATTGTTTGTGTATGTGTAGGTATGGATAATGCAAATATCACAAGAAAATGGTCAAAACCGGACAAACACGAACACAAGAATGGAAAGAGTGTAAAAGAGCCGGAAGAATCTAGCAAAAGGTTAACAAAGTCAACTCTTGGTCAACAATGGTCATCCCACAAAAAGGACAAAACCCTCAAAAAATACCAAATCAGTCCTCAAAGTTAAATCATATTACATAAAAGGCCCTAAAACCCTAACACCATTATCTCTTTTATACTTAAGAGATAACGGTCGTTATCTCCTTATAATAAACCAAAACCATTAACCCATTTACCATTCCTTATAACCAAGCCCATGGCCCATTCCTTTTATACCCGGGCCCAAGTCAAAATACCACAACCCTGGGTCAAACAAAGATATAAAAAGAGAAAGGGGCGAGAAATCCCATTTTTACTGTTCATCTCTTTCTTCGTTTTACCCTGCATCAAAATCATGGGGTAAAATGCAATTAACAGCGTGGCTCTAAGATTCAAGTAACAAGTTATGAGTTGGCAAAGTTAGACGTCACCAAACCCCTCTCATTGGCCAAGATAACTCAAGGAGGACACACGTGGATGTAAGGAAACACACAAGGAAGGAAATTTTTGCACTAAAACCCTTGTAAAAGAAGCACACATCATCTGACACAAGGATTGCCACGTTAGCAATCCGTGTGCTCACTTATTTGATCCAACGGCTTAAACAACGGATCCAATGAATGCATTTAAACGGCTAGGGACGCAGATTCAAAGACTTGGAGGAGCATGTTGAGAGACATAGAAGCTTCTCTCTCAGCTATAAATAGCAAGCTTCCTCACACACAGGAGGAGAGTAGCGAGTTTGATAGATTTTTTATATTTAGCTTATTAATTTAGCTTATGTAAATTTTCTTTAAAACTGTTTTAGCTTAATGTTTTCTTAATGTAATTTCAATTTTCAGTATTGTAATCATCTCTTTCATCAATATAATTCAAGTTTTACTTAATATGCATTTTACTCCTTCACAAACTCACTGTCATACAAAACATTGATTAATAAGTTGTAATTGTTTCATAAGCTCCTTATAAGCTAATCTCAAGCTTATCTAAGTCTCTAAGCTTAGATTGAACTCAAATTGATCACTAAGTTACTCACACAATTAAAAACAGTTTAATACCTATGTTATGGATGGATTTGGTTGCTTTGGATGATAAGCTTACCCTGGAAGAGCTTATGGGACTTAACTAGCTTATTCTTGTGATAAGCTAGAGTTTATTGATAGCTTACTTGAGCTTAATCTTAGCCTTGTTTAGAGCAAAGGCTCTTCTAAGTTTTTCAATTTTCCTTTTAAAAGCCTTACTTTACATTCTAACTTATAGTTGCTTATTGCCTGCTATTTTTGTTGTTATTAGCTTGTCTTTGTTTATATTTAATTATCAATGCTTAAATATGTTCTTTAGTTAGTTTAGTGTTTAGATCTTAATTTCATATTTATAATACAAAAAAAGGCATAAAACCAAACATATTTAGCATTAGTTTTAGATTATATGTTCCTGCTTATTGGATTGTTGAAATATGTTCATCAAGTTTGTTATAAGCTGTTTACCATCTGGTCTTTGAAGAGTTTTAGCTTAAATAGCTTTTATCAAGTTAAAAGTGCTAAAACTGTTTTTAAAAGGGGTGTTTGGGTAAAGGTTTAAAATGGGTGAAAATGGATCAAAAACTTATTTATGCTTTCTTTGAGTCAGTTTAGATTCGTTTAATTTAAAAGTAGTTAATAAAATTCATTTTCTTTACGTTTTTAGTGTTTAAATCTTCAAAAACACAAGGTTTTAAGAATTCATTGTTTGAATCTGTTAAGTGGTAGCTTATTTTAGTTGTTTATTAGATTGTGCTTTAAGCTTATTGAGCTATTGTGTTGTTTTTGAGTTCCTGCATGTGTTAAAAGAGGTTAGAAACAAAAGTCATAGCATGCATTGGTCATTTGTGTGTTTTTGCCAAAACTGTCATTGATTGCTAAAGTTTTCAAAAAGTTTGAGAAATTGCTTTTTCATTTGCTTATTATAGCTTATCCTGAATTTCAAACTCCTTTTTGATTGTTGTTTTGAGTTCTATGAGGTCTAAACTTAATCTGTTTTGTGGTTAAAAGTTCATAAGGATCTGTTTGTATGCATTATTTTCTATAGCTAAATAGTGTTGTTCTGATTTGTAAAGATTTGCAAAGTTGTGTATTTTTTTCTAAGTGATTGGAATATTTTTTGAAAACAGCCTTTTTCATCAAGCTTTTTGAGGTGGGCTTATTGTGCTTTAAAATATCTCTTTGGTGTATGTGATATATGTAGCTTATTGCATATAGCTTTTCAGTAGTTATTAAGCACTAAGCCATAAGGATCATTTTGCTAGCTTAATTCTTTAAAGTTAGATAAGTCCTTTTTGGCCTTTTGGCTTAATCTGTTTTGGCCAAAAATAGCAATTTTTCTTATTTTTGACTTATCTGCTTATTGTGTATTGCTTATTAGGTTTAGCTTAGCTTATAGGTTAGTATAAACCACTTTTAGCTTATTTCGGTTTTGCCTTAAGTTTATTTGAGCTATTTGCTTCTATAGTGAAGTTTTACGTACTTTTTAAGGCCTTTTTACGCTTTTCTATCTATCTAGCTTATATTTGTGATTATTTTTGTTCTTATGTTGCTTTTTTAGACTAGCTTATTGGTGATTTAGCTTATTTGTCATTTTCATTTGCTTATTCTCTTTAAAAAAATGCAAACAGTTAGATTTTTTAGGACTTAGTAGTGTTTAAGTATTTCTGTCTTATTTAGCTTATTTCTGTGCTTATTTGTGGTTTATAAAAATAGTTGTTTTGCAAAAGTAGCTTATTTTTAAGTGTTTTTAAAAGTTGTAAAAAAATGGAAAAAATTAAAACACTTGGGATAGTAGGAAACCCCGGGTGAGCAAGGCTCGAACCCGAGACCTCTACCACCCTCACCAAGCGTTTTAACCCCCACACCCTTAACCATTGTGCTACATTAGCTCATCCGTTAGAATCCCTACTAACTTAATTTTTATACACATTTTCCCCTTTTAGTATAATAAGTTGTCGTAGCTTATTTCACAGCTTATTTGATAAGCTGTTTTCACGAGCTTAATTTTCTTAGATTCTACACTATTCAAGCTACTTTTCATAATTTTTTCAAAATTTTTACAAAACGTTTAGTATTTTTTATATATATTTTTTTTAATATCGTTTTTAATTCATAAAAAATTATAAAAAAGTCAAAAAATATAATTCTTTTTTAGAAAATTTTCTTTTATCGTATAGTTTCTAGAAAAATTAGTTTTGCTTCCGTAGGGATTAAATTGCAAAATTTCATTTTTTAAAGAACGTGATTCGTTCCCCGTTCACGTTTTTCGAGTTTTTAAGCTCATTTCAACTCCGTTTTTGTTCTAGTTTTCTTTAAACTTACTTTTTAGTCAATTAGAGTCTATTAAAAGAGAAAAATTCATTTCAGGATTAATTTTGGAAATTTAGGGTTTTTAATCACCGTTTAGGGTTTCCGTTTTGCATTTTTAGTTAAAGTTTAATTTCCCGTTATTAAAGTTAGGTTTAATTGCCCTTTAATTTGCTCACTTTTAGAAAACAAATCATCTTCGAACCAATTCAAATCATTGTCCAAACAACAAACGTGGTCTCAATTTCATAAATCGTTGGGGAAATAAAGACCCGGGAATCATACTTCCCGGTTAATATACGTATAATATATATATGTGTGAGAATTTTCCTTACGACCTTTGTCCTTAAGGGTAGTTTGGTAATTTTCTATTATATTTTATTATTACGTGTATAAAACTACATCAATCAAGTTTTTGGCGCCGTTGCCGAGGATTTGTGATTAAGATTCTTTCGTTTGAAGTTTGTTGATCGTGATTTGGAGAACCTTTCGTCTTCGAAAGTTACGCTTTTAAGAAAATCAATAATACAAAAAAAATATATATATAAAAAGTTAAAAATATTTTTCCTTTTCGTATAAGTAGAAGATTAAAAACAAAAAGACAAAAATATTTGCTCTTCCGGATTTTTTGATTCTTCTCGTTAATTTGTGAATATTTAAATTTTACAAAGTTGGTAAAAGAACACCAACAAATAATACCTTCAATTGAGGTATTATCCATCAATAAGTTCCCGAACCAAAGATTAAAAAAATTTACCGTTTGTGTCACTAACGAAAAAGGCGCACCTCTTTTGTAAAATTTATTTTACTTAAGAGAGTTACCCTAAGTTTGTTGATTATTCGGTAAACAAAAATATTTCCTTTTCTCGTTTCATTTCTCATTTCTTTTGTTTGTTTAGTGCATGCGCACTAGAAATTCCTATTTTCCAAATAATTCAAACGTAACCATTCCGAGACGTCGAAACAAAGGACGTGCTCCAAACATAGTCGAACCCGAGCTTCGTACTATCGTTGCACCAATGGCGGAACGTACCATGGAAGAGCTACTCCGAGCACCCACGGAAGGGTACGGAGAAGCTATTGTTTTACCAGAAATTAATGCGGATCATTTTGAGATTAAGACGAATTTGCTTCAATTGGTTCAAGCTAACCCATTTTACGGTCGTGAGAGTGAAAATCCTCATGCTCATATCAATAGTTTCAAAAGGATTACCTCGACTTTACGATTTAGGAATGTGCCTAACGATGTGATTAAGCTTATGATGTTTCCATATTCGCTCGAGGGAGCCGCTAAAACTTGGTACGAGAAAGAACCACCAAATTCGATCTTGACTTGGGAGGATCTCGTGACCAAATTTGTGAATCAATTTTTCCCTCCTTCAAAAACCACTCACTTAAAGAATGAAATTTCTCGATTTACACAAAAATTTGAGGAAACTTTTAGTGAAGCGTGGGAACGATTTAAGGAGTTGCTTAGAGCTTGTCCCCATCACGGATTTACGGAGTTAACTCAAGTTGATACCTTTTATAACGGTTTAAACGAGAATGAACAAGACTCCTTAAATGCCGCGGCGGGTGGAAATCTTTTGAGTAAGACGACTAGAGAGGCTTTAAACATAATTGAGAATAAAAAGTTCGTTATTCACGTAATACGAATCCAATGCTATCTAGATGAATGCTACTTCAAGTAAAACCGGATGAGAGTATCGATAAGCTTACAGATCAGCTTTCGACCTTAGTCGAGATGTTTCTAAAAATTTGTCACTCCCTGCTCCCGGTAAAGCGGTTGAGGAATCTTTTGTTAAACTTTGTGTGTGCTCATTCCTGGTATAAATGTCCTGGGGGGGGGGGGGGGGGGGCTACCGATAACAATCAGGCTAGTGTTTGTGCGACCACAGGGTACTTACAATCAAGTTAACCCTCCAAACCGTGTTAGTAATCAAATGTCACCACCAGGTTTTGCTCCGGTGCAAAACAATGGTCAAAATAGTTTAATCTAAACAGATCAAGGAATCAGTTATTAATCGGGGGAATAATTTTCATGAAATCAAGGTTTTCAAACAAAAAAATCATTCTCAAATTTTCAAACCACCACTTTTCAGTGCCTACTAATACAATTACAACCATAGAATTCAAAGTATATTCAAGTTACAAGAGGGAATACAATATCATATGTTATGGAACATGCAAAGTTCAAATCAACTCGTAGAAATGAGACCTAATAATTAAATTCAAAACACGTTAAATCTCAACAACCGTCCTGATGAAACAACAAACCACTATTCAAATAATTTGCAAAAACAAGATTTGTGGATTAATTCAAAACCAAGCCCTCAACATCGGGTACTCTTCCAGTAACACCATTCCAAACCCGAAGGGTGATATGAAAGCAATCACTCACCGAAGTGGTGTTGCTTACGAGGACCCTCGATTCCTACTAATCCTCTCCTAAAAAGGTAGAGGGGGAAACTGAAACCGAGGAGTATACCTGAAGATGATCAAAACAAATTCCAAGAAAGTACCGCTCAAATCCCACCTCCGGTATCCCCATTTCTATTCCGGAACCCGATGTTCTGAAGACTTTGCCTAAAACCACTCCTATTCTAGAATCCGATATTCCGAAGAGTTTACCTAAGCCAAATATTCCATATCCTTCACGAATTGATGATCAAAAGTCCCGTGACAAAGCTTCGAATCAAAATGGGGGGGGGGGGGGGGAAGAAGTATCTTCTAATCTTTCAGGATTTGTCGCTCGATATAGTTTTGCTGATGCTTTACTTTTGATGCCAAATATGCTCCTAACGGACTAAGAGTTTGCACATGAATAAGGAAAAGTTTCTTTGAGTTAGCTAAGAATACCATTAAAACGAGAAATTGCCGCGATGCTTCTCAAAAAGCTTCCCAAAAAGCTTGGAGATCCCGACAAGTTTCTTATTCCATGTAATTTCCCAGGAATGGATGTATGCCACGCCTTGGCCGATCTTGGCGCGAGCATAAATCTTATGCCTCTTTCTATTTGGAAAAAGCTTTCTCTGCCGAACTACACAAATCGGATGACTTTTAGAGTTTAGCGGAACGCGATCAAATTACTTATCCTAAAGGACTCGCCGAAGACGTTTTTGTCAAAGTTAGGAAATTTCATTTTCCTACCGACTTTGTTGTTGTCGATTTCGAAGCTGATCCTCGAGTACCTCTCATACTTGGGAGATCCTTTCTAAGGACCGGTCGTGCTTTAATAGATGTTTATGGAGAAGAAATAACCCTTCGGGTTGATAACGAAGCCGTCACTTTTAATCTAGATCAAACCACGAGATACTCCTCTACAAATGACAAGTCGGTAAACCGAATTGACATCATTGATGCAGTTTGTGAGGAGTATGCTCCGGAATTTCTAGGATTTCCTAATTCTTCGGGTGGCAATCCCACCCCGATGTCTAAGCCGTTTACTTCCGAATTCATGTTGGAAGAAATTGAAGCTTATCTTAAGGATGATTCGATTTCACCGAAAATTGATCATGCCGATTGCAATCCCCTGCAGAAGAAATTTTGTTTGACTGAAAAAATGTTAAATAAATTACCCTTTTCAACTTCTCCGATGACCTTAAACAAAGTGAAAGTGACCGAGGCAAAATCTTCCAATTGAGAACACCGAAATTAGAATTAAAAAGATTTCCGTCTCACCTTAGAATACGCTTTCAGTGGAAGGAAAAACGACAAGTTATCAGTTATTATTGCAAAAGGTTTAAAAAATGATGAAAAATATGCTCTTTTAAAGGTGCTCAAATCTCACAAAGGGGCCATTGCTTGGAAAATCACCGACATCAAGGGTATCGACCCTCGTTTTTATACCCACAAAATTTTGATGGAAGATGATTACAAACCTACGGTTCAAAGTCAAAGACGGGTTAACCCAAAAATTCATGAGGTAATAAAAAGAGGTCCTAAAACTTCTTGATGCCGGGATGATTTACCCGATCTCTGACAGCCCATGGGTTAGTCCAGTGCATTGTGTTCCTAAGAAAGGTGGAATAACCGTCGTTGCTAATGAAGAGAATGAATTAATTTCGACACGTTTAGTTACCGGATGGAGAGTTTGTATCGACTATAGGAAATTAAATGAAGCAACTCGAAAAGATCATTTTCCTTTACCGTTTATGGATCAGATGATAGAAAGATTAGCTGGGAATGAGTTATATTGTTTTCTAGATAGATTTTCAGGGTATTTCCAAATACCAATAGATCCCCAGGACCAGGAGAAAACTACTTTCACATGCCCGTATGGACTTCCTGGCGTCCGACGCATGCCATAGGCTTGTGTAATGCACCAGGGACTTTGCAAACGATGTATATGGTCCGTAATTCCATGATATGATCGAAAAGACCATGGAAGTGTTTATGGATGATTTCTCGGTTTTTGGGGATAGTTTTGATTCGTGCCTCTCCAATTTAGAAAAGATGCTAAAACGGTGTGAAGACACGAATTTAGTTCTTAATTGGGAGAAGTGCCACTTTATGTGTAAAGAAGGAATTGTGTTAGGGCATAAAATTTCAAAAGGCGAGAATTGAGGTCGGCTCTTGCTAAAGTCTATGTTATTTGCTAAGCTCCCTCACCCGACTACAGTTAAAGGTGTTAGGAGTTTCTTAGGTCATACAGGTTTTTACCGCTGATTTATCCAAGACTTTTCTAAGATTGCCAGACCAATGACTCATCTACTTGAGAAGGAAACATCGTTTGCGTTTTCTAAGGATTGTATTAATGCTTTTCAGACTCTTCAAAAAAAGCTTACCGAAGCTCCAATCTTAGTTGTCCCGGATTGGAACTTACCATTCGAACTCATGTGTGATGCAAGTGATGTTCACGATGGTGTCGATCTAAGCCAACAAGATGAAGCACTTTCAGCCTATACATTATGCTAGTAAGACAATGACAGAAGCTCAAATTCATTACACTACCACAGAAAAGGAAATGCTTGCCGTTGTGTATGCTTTTGAAAAGTTTTGACCATATCTTGTCTTATCTAAAAGCATAGTGTATACGGATCACTCGGCTTTAAAGTACCTTATGAACAAACAAGACGCTAAGCCGAGGTTGCTCCGGTGGGTTCTTCTCCTACAAGAATTTGATATCACCATCCGTGATAAAAAAGGAAGTGAGAACCTTGCGGCAGATCATTTATCTAGACTTGAGAATCCTCATAAGGATGTGTTAGAAAACAAAGACATAAATGAACATTTTCCTTTAGAAACTCTTGGAGTTATTTCTAGTAAAAGTACCCCATGGTTTGCGGACTATGCAAATTACCATGCGGGGAATTTTATCATCAAAGGAATGTCAACTCAACAAAAGAGGAAGTTTTTCAAGGATGTTAAACATTATTTCTGGGATGATCCCTATCTTTTTCGTACTTGTGCGGATCAAATCATTCGAAGGTGTGTGCATGGGCAAGAAGCTCTTGAAATCCTCAAAGCTTGTCATGAAGGACCCACCGGGGGCCATCATAGTGCCAATCTCACCGCTCGAAAAGTATTTGATGCCGGATTCTTTTGGCCTACCATATATCGAGATGCCCATTCGATGATCAAATCTTGTAATACGTGTCAAAGATAAGACAAAATTTCACAACAAGATGAGAGGCCTCAAAACGCTATCCAAGTTTGTGAAATCTTCGATGTATGGGGTATTGATTTCATAGGACCATTTCCGTCTTCAAGAGGAAATAAATACATCCTCGTAGCCGTTGATTATCTTTCAAAATGGGTTGAAGCAAAGGCGCTCCCCATAAATGATGCTAGAGTTGTAGTTAAGTTTTTGAAATCCCTTTTTGCCCAATTCAGAACACCAAGAGCTATTATAAGTGATCGTGGGATCCATTTTTGTAATGATCAGTTTGCTAAAGTAATGTCTAAGTATGGGGTCACACATCGTCTAGCTACCGCTTATCACACTTAAACGAGCGGTCAAGTGGAGGTGTCCAATCGTGGTTTAAAACGTATTCTAGAAAGGACGGTTAGAGAAAACCGTGCCTCGTGGTCCGATAAACTAGATGACGCTTTGTGGGCATTTCGTACTGCTTTTAAGACACTGATTGGTTGTACACCTTACAAGTTAGTGTACGGAAAATCTTGCCATTTACCTATCGAATTAGAGCATAAAGCATA